>JAHWFP010234029.1:0-22221 GCA_023313725.1 Lithobius niger | reverse complement strand
TAAAACTGCATAAATTCGTTTCCATGGCAACAGCATTTCCTATGCTTGGAATCATGGCTACGACTGCGTATTCATAGCGGTTCGGGAATGGAGAGTTGGCTTACACAGTATCGTTCTTATCTTATGTCGTGCTCCACAGTTCACTGGTTGGTATAATGGTCACGTCATCTCACTGAAACATTAAGTCCATCACCGAATCTTAACTATTTTCAGGTTCTGGTCGTTTTCCCGAAACTCATTTCCCCGATGGTACGTCCTGATGGGACCTTATCCCGATAAATTTTTTCCCCGACAGGTTTTTTTCCTGGCAAGTATTTTTTGCCGACCAAACTTTTTCCTGGCATATGCTTTGAAAACAAACAAAAACAAAATAAACAAACAAATTTTAGAAATATAAAAAAAGGGAAGTGTTCATTTAAAATAAAAAAATAAAAATTGTTGTTTTTAAAACACATGTCGGAAAAAAATACTTGGAAAAGGTCGTCTCGGGGTAAAAGTACTTGTCAGGAAAAGATCCTGAATTACAGAATTTTCATGAACAGACTTTTTCCCGCCATATTCTTGAAAATAAACAAAAAAAAGACAAAAACATTTTGGAAATGTAAAAATAGGGAATAGTGTCTATTTAGAAAAAAATAATTTCTAAAGAATTTCGGCAGAGTTTTCCCAACCGTACTTTTTCCCGACAAATGCTTTAAAAAAAAAAAACTAAAAAATTTTAGAAATATAAAAAAAAAGGGAATTGTGTCCATTTATAAAAAAAGAAAGCACATCTCGTGAAAAAGCCTATCGGGAAAAAAAGTACCTGTCGGGAAAAGGTCCTCTCGGGTAAAAGTACCTGTCGGGAAAAGGTTCTGTTCGGAAAAAGCATGTGTTGAGGAAAACGTACCTGTTGGGAAACAGTCCTGAAGGTAAAAAGCACGTGTTGAGGAAAACGTACCTGTCGGGAAACGGTCCTGGGGGTAAAAAGCACGTGCTGAGGAAAACGTACCTGTCGGGAAAAAGGTCCTGAGGGTAAAAAGCACGTGTTGAGGAAAACTTACCTGTCGGGAAACGGTCCTGAGGGTAAAAAGCACGTGTTGAGGAAAACGTAACTGTCGGGAAAAGGTCCTGAAGGTAAAAAGCACGTGTTGAGGAAAACGTATCTGTCGGGAAAAGGTCCTGAAGGTAAAAAGCACGTGTTGAGGAAAACGTACCTGTCGGGAAAAGGTCCTGAAGGTAAAAAGCACATGTTGAGGAAAACGTATCTGTCGGGAAAAGGTCCTGCGGGTAAAAAGCACGTGTTGAGGAAAACGTACCGGGGAAAATGTACCTGTTGGGAAAATGGGTGTTGGGAAAACGTACGGATCCCATTACTGGTGTAAGATTTTAATGCTGGCGTGCTTTTGTGCTTCATTTACCCCTATTGCCTAATTACGCTCATATTTATCACACCTCAGGTTTACAGCACCTGTTTTTTTTTAATTAAACCTTGTTCTTTTATTTTTTTTTAGGCCTACTATCCCAAAACATGCCGGTGTGTCTTCTTGGACAATCCCGCAAACATAAGAAACGTGAGTGGACCCAGGCAAACCAAGCAAGCCGATAAATAACCAAGCAACGCATTCTGCTCTGGCATCAATGGCATCTTCGAAAAGGATGGAAGGTCCTTTCTGGCAACGAAAGATGGAATAGCAAAAGCAACATGGCGCGCCCATCTTTTGACGCGTGTGCGCGGGCGCTTATCTCTCCTTTCCTGCACCATTTCGCCCGGGATGATTGATACCTCAATAAGGGAGACTCATTTGCATATTAATGAACAAGGCGAAAAATGACAGTGCAATTCTTTCTGGTAGCGGGTTGATGAAACCTAACCTCGATCTTTCGTGCTCTTCGCTCGCTTGCTCACCATCAACTACTTTGAATAATGCTGCTTTAGGAAAAGAAGGAGGAGGGAATGATAAAAAAAAAGAAATGAAAAAAAAAATAACATCAATACCTACGGATTAAGGTGGCCCCTCTTTTCCCTACCATAGTTAATTTGCGACGGCTTTAGTCAGAGATAAATTGCTTGTCACACGACGTACTATGTGTGGCTGCCTGAATGCACACGTGACAGAGAGTGGTGGGGGGGGGGGGGGAGGGGGAAGACAGAGAGGAAAAATTACATATGCATGATTGCGTAAAAGGTTGGAATTATACTTTTATTTCATTTAACATAAAACTCGAGCTTAAAGATGAATTTTTAGAAATACGAAAAAATCTACTTAGGTTACGGGTGAACCAAAGACAAAATATTGGGGAGGAGTAGGGGGGTTTAATATAAATAAATAAGGCAGGAATTCCGACTGGAAGTCATATTTGGTCCGAAAATTTGAACACTTTTTTTTCGTTATTTTTCTTTATAAACCCAGTTTTAGTCTATGGCGTAAATACGGGTGAGAAGGGGGGGGGGGGTAAGGGGGGGTTTCCCCCCCCTTTTTCAAAACATGCTTTTTTTGTTTACTTTGGCAACAAATGTCTTCTAAGGTTATGCACAATTAAAAAAAAAATGTTTGTCGAATGTAGGATTTGAAAAGAAATTGGCACAAAAAGAAATTTTTGGGAACAAATATTTTTTACGTGCAAGTTTAGGATTGGTGCAGCAGTACCTGAAAAATATGCGTTTGACTCGCGTGACCGTAATGTGTGAGCTTAAAAATGTCTACTCCCAAAACTGATCATTGTACCATTAAACCAAAGTTTTCCTTTGGCCCTCTCGGGGATGGAAGGGGGCGGGCGGGTCACATACATCTTACACCCCCTTCCCCAATACTTTCGGCCTTGAATTCTTTTAGTAAAACTAAAAGAAACAAATTTAGTGCTAAGTCACGGCCAGCGAAATATGGACATTGGAAATAGGGGAAAAATGGGTTTCACAGTGTTTGTTTTAGGTATGCATTACTTTTTAGTGGTGTACAAGTGAAATGGATGGTTGGAATGATTAACCGATGATCCCCTTCTAGGTATCCCTACACAAAGGTTCAATTTTGTGTGGCCGTGGCCGTACAGCAAAACGAAAAAACAGGACAGATAGCCAACCGGGCTCGATAAGTGTTAAATAAATATGGATGTAAACCTATTTACGTTGCCTTTTGGACTTAAATGTCAGACTGCCTAAGTGGGGAATCGAACCAACGACCTTTGAAAACAAAGGCCGGAGTCCTACCACTCAGTCATAGGCCATAAAAACAGTCTGACATATAAGTCCAAAAGGCAACGTAAATAGGTTTGCATCCGTAGTTATTTAAAACGAAAAAACACAATAGATTCAACTAGGGGTGGCAAGATACAACATTTTTTTTTTATCCTAATGAAAGTTTCTAACATTATCGCGATAATCGATATATCTCGATGAAACAAATTTTGAGGCTAGAATAATAATTTTAATTGTATTGAATAAAAAAAAACCTTGGCTCAAGCCTACAGTGGTTGCTTGGCCTACATAACTAAAACAAATTAAATTATAGAAAAAACAGTATGCCTCGTCGCTGAACTCACAAGCGGGCGTCACTTCGAACCAGGGCGCCGGATCCAAAATTCTGTTAGAGGAGGGGAAGGGGGGGGGGGGGGGGGGTGGCCCCACAAAACTTGGGTGATTTCCTTCAAGGTAGGAAGCTTTTCATCAATTTCTCGCAGAAAAATTACGATCTAAAATGCTTTAAGGTCAGAAATCGTGAAATAACCTAGTTACAGCCTCCCCCCCGCCCCCCGCCACGGGAGTGGGCTGTAACTATCTAATTTCACGATTTCTGACCGGAAAGACTTGGGGTGGGCCGTAGCTTTGCCAGGGCTGTTAATAGGCTGTTAATTAAAATCTCATAAAATATATGTATATCTTTATAATGGCCGTAAGTTTGCTTGAATAATACGTCAGAAATAGGACGATACGATAATCTATGAAAAGTTTTATTATGATATTATCGAGTTATCCATTATCGTGCCACCCCTAGACTGAACTGACTCAATGCTAAAGTGCAGCACTTGTGATTACCCAGGGATCAGTGGAGGTCTGGAGTTTGGGCATCATATAGTAGTTCAGTGCAGGGAGGTCAAGATAATCTAAAGACCCTGGTTTACTTCCCGGACTCATCATGATAACATGTGAATTTTTTCGTCACAATTGGTTTTCATTTGTCATCCTTGGCAGTTAAACATTTGTTGGCGCCACTGTGCTTATTCCTCTATGCTTACAGGTAATTTTTCATAACCCAGTATTGCATCAATATATTATTTGCAGGGTGTATCCAGCGTGGTGCTAATGGTGTAGTCGCGCTACCCTTCCTGACTAAAAAACAAAACAAAAAAATAATAAAAAGAAGACTCGAAATTGAACGCCCTCTGACACAATTTTGTTACGGAAAGGGAGAGAAATAGTATTAACTCTGCGACTATTTTTTTTTTATTATTAGAGGAGTGGATGAGTTCATTCTCAACATCATATTAAAAAACGCGTTTGGTTTTAAAATTTTGATAGCATACCTCCCTTAGCAAAATCCTGGAGCCCCATCTGTATAGTATTCTGTCTTGTCGTCATAGAGGCACCACAATGGGCAGCCATTTAGATCCTCAATGCTCACCCATTCTAGTTTCCCATAACCTACTGCCATACTAGGAGTCTCAAATATTGTTGTTAATTGAATGCCATACTGCCATGTGAGATTGCAGGTCACATGACCTATGTCATATAAACCTACGCACACAGAAATGAATGCCCAGTTTGTGTTAGACTACAGTGGAGTAAGTTTTCTCTTTTATAATGACTAAGTTGGACCCACAATTTGTATGTTACCAACCCCATGCATACATCACATATTCCCTTAACAAAATCTTGGATCCGACCCTGTACAGTACTCCTTTAACAAAATTAAGGACTTTCTCCTGTACAGTACTCCCTTAACAAAATTAAGGACTTTCTCCTGTACTGCACTCCCTTAACAAAATTAAGGACTTTCTCCTGTACAGTACTCCCTTAACAAAATTAAGGACTTTCTCCTGTACTGCACTCCCTTAACAAAATTATGGACTTTCTCCTGTACAGTACTCCCTTAACAAAATTATGGACTTTCTCCTGTACAGTACTCCCTTAACAAAATTATGGACTTTCTCCTGTACAGTACTCCCTTAACAAAATTATGGACTTTCTCCTGTACAGTACTCCCTTAACAAAATTATGGACTTTCTCCTGTATAGTACTCCCTTAACAAAATTATGGACTTTCTCCTGTACAGTACTCCCTTAATAAAATTATGGACTTTCTCCTGTACAGTACTCCCTTAACAAAATTATGGACTTTCTCCTGTACAGTACTCCCTTAACAAAATTAGGGACATTCTCCTGTACAGTACTCCCTTAACAAAATTTTGGATTCAGCCCTGTACAGTAATCCATTATCAAAATCCTTGATCCACCCATGTATAGCACTTCCTTAACAACACCGTTAGTCCAACCCTGTACAGTACTCCCTTAACAAAGTCCTGGACCCGCCCGTGTATGGTACTCCCGTCACAAAGTCTTTGTTCCAACACTATACAGTAATCCCTAAACAAAATTCTGGACCCTGTACAGTACTCCCTTAACAAAATCGTGGACCCGCTCTGTACACAGTATTCCGTTAATAAAATCATGGATTCACCCTTGTACAATAATTCCTTAACAAAATCCCAGATCCACCCCTGTACAGCATCCCCTTTAACAAAATCTTAGGTCCGACCCTGTACAGTAATCTCTTTAAAAAAAAATCCTGGATCATCCCCTGTACAGCACTCCCTAAACAAAATCCTGGGATCTGCACCTACACAGCACTGCATTGCAAAATTCTGATTCTTCCTCAGTGCAGTATTCCTTTCAAACTATTGGATTCAACCCTACACAGTACTCCATTATAAAATGCTGGATCCGCTCCTGTGCACCACTCCCTAAACAAAATCATGGATCTACAGCCACGTACAGTATTCCCTCGATAAATCCTGGATCTGCTCCAATACAGTATTACTCCATTACAAAATCCTGAATCCGCCCCTGTACAGTAATCACTCCCTTAACAAAATCAAAGAACCAACCCCGCTGTCTGAGTAGCAAGCTATACAATCACTGTTGTTGCAACGAAATGCCAGCCATTAATTTAAAAAAAAGAGGTAATAGGAAATGAATTTAATTGGCTAAATTCAGCACAATTCTTTTCCTCAGAAATGAAATTGAAAATACAGTTTCGTCGAAGTCGAGAGACTTGATGAACATACAACTCTCTCTCTCCCTTTCAAAGAAGCACGAGAAGCGCCAAACACTGAATATTAAGTTAAATTATGGGAATACAATTAAGCAAAAACCAAAAAGCAAAACTCAGGATATTAAAATCGGAAAAAGTGAAATTCGAAACCAGCAAAAGCGCGGGAAACACGCGCCAAGTTAGGCAACAAACATCACATCAATTCAATTGTCGAGGTTGTAAACCATTGAAGCGCGACGCCATAGCGTCAGTATCTTATATCCTGAAGCATAGTTGGGCACATTTGAGGTACTTCGGGAAAATTAATAATGTGGTCCAAAAGCTTAAATTGTATTGAAGCAATGACCCCCCCCTCCCCCCAAACAAAAATTAACTCGTGTAGGAATGCCAGCTAAGCTTCTTTCAATGCAAAATCTGACCCTCACTAACGTTGAAAATGTACTAGCTAGCTAATTAGCTCATCCCCATGTTAAATCCCATACGGTGATTATTCATCGATACCGAGATAACGGGAAGGCGTCCAGCTACGAAATTGGACGAATGGGTGCAGTACAATACGAACTGTATACCTTTTATGGTTTGGAGCCTGGGGGCGTAACAGGGATGGCGTGGGAGGGCACGTAAGTACGAAAATATTTGTTATAGCCTTTGTTAGTATTGTCGGCATCGTCTTTCATTGGACAATGAGAACGGACAATGAGAACGTGTATACTGACGTGCGTGCCTAGACACACTAGTGTATCCCGATAAATCTAAACAGCGTTGCAAAGAAATTGTATTCATGTCGAATTCACGAATAATAAACCAACTGAAGCAAAATAAACAAAGCCAAAAACTGGTAAAGAGGCCACCAAGTTGAGAGTGGTTCGGTCCTTCAAAGGAGTGATATCAACATACCAAAACTAAATAAAACAAATTACAACAAAATTAAAACCAAACCAAAAACGTATAGAGAGTAAGTTGAGAATGGTTCGGCCTATAGGCAAAAAGTAGTAGCAAATTGTTGAAAACCAATTTCTTGTTGACGTGGCACTTTATTACACATCTGCACGGCAGTGGAGTTGAGTCAATAGACAATTTAAAAAAAAAAAGGACCGATATCATCTCACAAACCTAACTGGTAAAAGGGGCCCCCAAGTTCTGAATGGTTCGGCCCTTAAAAGGAGTGATATCAACACACCAAAACATTCCCCAACTTAATCGCACCGAATAATACTTTGGACGTTAAATGAAAACTTTTAACATTGCTACCGAAAGTACCAATGTTCTAGTTTTCATTTAACCTTCGAACTATTAAGCTGTGAGATTAACTTGGCGAATGTTTTGGTGTGTTGATATCACTCCTTTCAAGGGCCGAACCATTCGGAACTTGACGCCCCCTTTCACCAGTTTTGGTTTTTGATATGATTATCTTAACCAAACGATGATAATGCTAATTGTACAGAATGCCAACGTGCTGAAAGCAGTAATGGTTATTGGGTGTCCTTTTGTTGTGTTCATCGACTGTTTAATTTTAAGTTTGTCCTTTTTCAGCTTTGGCCCTGTATATTCCGTTTTCTCCGTTTGTTATCTTGGGATATTGGTATCGTTGAGTGGTGCGGGTAGCCTAATTCAATTTGGTTTTGACTATAGTGTACGAAATTGTATTTGTAACCTAATCCCATAACAGCGAAGTCCCAAACCAGCTTCCGTTGCCGTGGGGTGCACGGCGGAAGGGGGGGGGGGGGAAGACATTGCCCCTGCCCTTTTGCCAAAATGCCTTTTTGTAAAAAAAATTAATAAATATGTCTTTTTGTGCTGACATGATCTGGTGTCGCTGTCAAAGAGAGGGCGTAAAATGCCAGAAAAGGTCTAAAAAGGGCGAAGAAAAGGGTACGAAAAAGGAGGTAGAAAATGGCAAAAAAAAAAAACGTACGGAAAAGGATAAAAATAAGAGCGAGAAGAACAAAAAGAAAGGCCCTCAGTATAAAATGTGCACAGGGTCCTTCTGGAAAGGCCATTTAGGCTCGGGAAATCGTTAACACATACCCCTCTCTTGTGGTTAACTAAATACGTAATGACGTAATGACGTAAATACGGATGCAAACCTATTTACGTCAGACTGCCTGAGCGGGGAATCGAACCCAGGACAGAAGGCCGTGTGTGGGCAGAAGGCTCTGTTCCGGCAGCGTGGAGGACAGCAGTGGTCATCCCGATTGTGAAACCGGGCAAAGACCCTACTGCTCCTTCCAGTTATCGCCCAATCGCTCTGACTAGCTGTGTCTGTAAACTTATGGAACGGATGGTCAGTGAGAGGTTGGTCTGGGTGCTGGAATCACGCGGATTCTTATCTGCGTCCCAGTGTGGCTTTCGACGTTTTCGGTCAACCATCGATCATCTGGTTGCCCTTGAATCGGATGTGAGGGAGGCTTTTCGCCTGCGTCAACATCTGGTTCAGGTTTTCTTTGACTTGGAGAAGGCTTATGATACGACCTGGCGTTATGGGATTCTCCGTAATCTCTATAACTGTGGCTTGAGGGGACAGATGCCACTGTTGCTTTCCACCTACCTCTCAGGCCGTTCTTTTCGTGTTCGTGTCGGGGCGACTCTTTCCCACCCGTTTGTCTTGGAGAATGGTGTGCCTCAAGGAGGTGTTCTTAGTGTCATCTTGTTTGCTATTGGGATCAACCCCATTGCTCAGCAAGCTGCTGTTCCCCAGTCGTTGTTTGTCGATGACTTCGGCCTGCGCTTTCGGGCAGCTCGCATGCAGACCTGCGAGCGGCAGCTACAGCTGGCGATTAACAAAGTCCAGACCTGGGCGGTCAGTAATGGTTTCCGGTTTTCTCCGGACAAGACTGTGTGCATTCACTTTTGCCGCCAACGAACACTGCACCCAGATCCTTGCCTGTACTTGGGGCAGGCGCAGATTCCTGTTGTCCCACAGGCACGTTTCCTGGGTCTGGTGTTCGATTCCAGGTTATCTTGGCTTCCACACTTGCGCCAACTTAAAGACAAGTCTTTGCGGGCACTTAACGTCTTGCGGGTTCTGTCGGGCACTTCATGGGGTGCCGATCGCACTGCCGTGTTGCGCCTCTACAGAGCCCTTGTCCGCAGCAAACTTGATTATGCGTGCATGGTGTATGGTTCGGCTAGTGACTCGACTCTCCAGGTGTTGGATACTGTGCATCACAGTGGCCTGCGTGTGGCGACTGGGGCATTTCGAACTTCTCCAGTGGTCAGCCTCTATGCTGAGGCCTCGGAGCCACCTTTGGCCATTCGTCGGCGGAAGCTGGCCATTCAATATGCTGTGCGTTTACGTGCTGTGGAATCCAGTCCTGCTTGGTCCATGGTTTTTGGGCCAGACTTGCGAGTCGGTAGACGCAGGGTGGGTAAGGGTGATTTCCGCGATAGGCTCCAGCAGTCCTGCCAGGAGATAGCCTTTGAAATGCCACCGTCTTGAGGCTTGGGGAGATGCCAGTGGCCCCTTGGCTTGTCCCAAGTGGCATTTTCATTTTCGCTCTGGCGTCCCTCCCGAAGGGTTCCACTCTACCAGCAAGGTACTTACAGGAGTTCCGCCGGCTGTGTTCTCAGTACACCGGTTATCAGCGGCTGTTTACTGATGGGTCGAAGTCAGACGCTGGCGTGGCTTGTGCTTGTGTTTGTAAGGGAGTGACGGTTGCCCATCGCCTTCCATCAGGCTATTCTGTGTTTTCTGCAGAGCTTTTGGCTCTCGGTTTGGCGGTGGAATGGATCCTTGGCCTTCAGGGCACGCATTTCATTATCTTTAGCGATTCCATGAGTGCCCTGGAGTCCTTGGCGAGTTACAATCCTCGGAACCCCTTGACACAACGTGTCCAAGCTTTGCTTTCCCGCTTGCCTGGCCAGCGGAAAACCGTGCTTTTCTGCTGGACCCCGGGCCATGTTGGGATAGGTGGAAATGAGCAAGCGGATTCTGCAGCAAAAGGGGCCCTTTCTGGCCCTCTCGGAAGGGATCTCAGCCTTGTTCCCTCGGACGCTTTTCCAACTCTGCGTCTGAGGTTACACGCTTTTTGGCAAGCCTCGTGGGATGGACAGGACGGCAATAAATTACGAGCTATTAAAGGCACTGTTAAGGAATGGCACTCGGCGTGTCGCCGCAGTCGCCGTGAGGAGGTGGTGTTGGCCCGTTTGCGCATTGGTCACACTCGACTTACTCACTGTTTCCTTTTGCGGGGGGTTGACCCTCCTGAATGTTATTGGTGTCGGCGGCCACTTACGGTCCGCCACTTACTTGTTGATTGTCGCCATCTTGATGGTGTTCATCGTCGTTTCCATCTTCCGCATGACATTGCGCGTCAGTTGGGCGATAAGTCTGTCCTCCTGTCCGGTGTTTTTCAATTTTTGCAGGAGGTACAGATGTATGACAAGATTTAGATTAGGGGTTTGAATAACATCTCTGTAATGTGTGGTGCAGTGGCAACCCGGACCACTGCACTGTGACTGGAGTTGGCGCTAATGACCAAGTTGTCGACGCGCCATTAAGCCTCAATTCCCCCCCCCCCCCCCGGACCTCTGAAATCAAAGGCCAAGGCCCGGCCGCTAAGCCAGACTGACACGGCCAAAATGAAACGTCCATAGGCAGCATTTAACACGCACACATATACATGTAAGCATACACTCAGTCAGTCTCCGCTGAGTCCCCGCTCAGGCAGTCTGACATATAAGTCCAAAAGGCAATGTAAATAGGTTTGCATCCGTATTTAGTTAACCAATTTCGAGCCCATTGGCTTTCCGTCCCGTTTAACCTCTCTTGTGGTACGTCGTTTAAATAAGTCATGAAGAAAAAATTTCAATAGGCCCTGACAGACCCTCCCGATTTCCCGTATGGCCAGTACGCCCCTAAATGTACTCTCTGTGCCATTTCACTAAAATTTGCATCTGCCCCTTCGGATGCTTGTCCACGAACTACTGTTCCGTATAGTGAACATTATTGCTTCGTCGTAGCGTTATAAAAGGCGCCGGTATACATTCGTGAGCAAATTTTCTGGTGCTGAGTTTTTAGGATATTTGTGAAGTTTGGGCAAGCCTGTAGATAATCTAATTACACGTGCCGCCATTAGTAGAGAATCAACTAACTGTACTGGCATATCTCGCTTATAAGGAAAATTGAATCCTACATCTACATTAAAAACGTTCAGTGTGTTTATTTATTTATGTGTACGTCCTTCTATTCTCGAAATAGGAGAAAGGTGTTTGAAGAAAGGAAATTTCTCCTAATTTCTGTTAGGCGCATTCTGAAATTATAATTCAGGTTCGAAATGCCCCAAATTAGCGAAAAATGACCCGTCTGCAACAATCACCCAGCAATACATGGTTGGGCGATTGTTCCAAATGGCCATTTTTTGCTAATTTGGGACCTAAATTAGAATTTCAGGACACGCCTAACAGAAATTAGGAGAATTTCCTTCCTCCGACACCGTTCTCCAATTTTTGACGCCACTATTCGAGAGGAGTAGAAGGACACCTACACACAAGTAAATGCCAGAAATGAGTGAAAAATTACCGTTTCGGCAACAATCAGGAACAATCACTCGACAATTCACGACGTCATCGATCGTTGACCACATTTTTTTTCCGCCTCGTACTTTTCGGGAATGTCCTGGCGGCAACATACCGACAAGGAGCAAGCGCAATCATCTAAACCTCATTTAAGTGGTGCAGTAATAAGGAATCTCCGACCTCGAGTGAAGTGAGACGACGCCAACGGAGCGAGCTATGTGACTAGTCTAGGGATCAACTCGCTGACCCTATCTGCGCTTGGTTCTCCAAGAAAGGGGAGGGATGCCGTCGAAAGGCAAGTTTTTGAGACATTTCTAAAGACAGCACACGCAGCATCCTAAACCACCTGACGGTCACACATTATTGGAAAGATTAAGGAAGGGGCAAGAGCCTTTGTTGAATGCAACCACCTTATCTAAAGCAGGCATCCAACCGACCGACGGAGAAACAGCAGCAATGGGACGAGACGACACCAGCAGTAAGCAAGCAAAGAAAGGAAAAAGCATCCAGAGCTAGCGCCATCATGAGGCCCATAAAGGAAGCGCGCGAACAAAAGACGTTGGTAATGCAAACTATTGATTGGCTGGCGAGCTGGTCTGACAGCGAGGCTGCATTCGTAAAGGGGGTAATATCAATCATTCTAGTTTTCAGACGCTAGCTCATTCGCATCTCGATTCATCTGGCTACAAGGAAAAATGAAAGAAGAAAAAAAATGGGAAAGTTAAAAAAAAAATGAAACGCAATTCGCTATTTGCAACCTATCTCCCACCATGATAAATCTTAACTTGCTGTCAGGATTTGAAATTTAGAAACCCATGCAGTCGTACCCTCTCCTCCCTACCCCTACTTTTGTTTCAAATGCAAAAGCGCATGTTCGGACACAGAATGAATAATGGTTATCCCTGTTTGCAACGATGGCAAGCTGAACATCCCTCTCAAGAAACCCAACAATGTGTTTCCAGCTAAACCATGAACAATCTGATCATCCAGAACCAATGCCGGAGCAAGTGGGGGCGAAGAGGGCGGCCGCCCCAGGCGTCGAAATGGGAAAGGGCGCCGAAAATGTTGCCCTTTCCCTCAAAACCAAAATATAAAAAAAAAATTAACTTTAAATAAATGCTCTTTTGGCGAAGCCTAGCCTAAATACAAGGTCATGAAAAATTAATTTGTGATTTGCAGCAGTAGTTTATGATAGAGGTACCCTCTGACCTGACTGGCGAGAAAACTAACAAGAACATGAATTTGGCAACAAATACTTAATTTTCGACCCAGTATTTGGGATTTGTTCACAATAAAAATTTTAAACCACTGAAAAAAGTGGAATCAGCCACAAATTGTGGACTTCACGCAGCTGCCGAGTTGGAAAATCATCCATTATGGCAAGCTGTCTGAAGTACACAATTTGTGGCAGCTCCCACATTTTTTAATGCTTTAACGCTTTTATTGTGAACAATCCCCAAATTCCGGGCCGAAAAATAAATGTTTGTTGCCGAATTCATATTCTTGTTAGTTTTCTTGCCAGTCAGGGGACATCTCTATCGTAAACTAAATACAACTGTAATCCTTCAAATCTAGACAAATATTTTTGTCTCATGCCTACGTGCATGTCAGATTCGTGTGTTTTCAGTGTGTTGGCATTATAAATCTCTGTGGCACCGTGATGGGTTCATTTTGGGGTATATTTGGGAAGGGGTGAAGGTTGCAATCTGGTGTATAATAGCGATATTGCCCGGTGCTCAATGAGCTACTGGCCCCGGGCGCTCAAATGCCTTGCTCCGGCACTGTCTAGAACGACGTAAAACTGAAGCCAAATTGAGCCTTCCTGTTTACATATATCTATCCAAAATCATGTATAAAGTAGTGATACTCATCCAGAACCAAAAATGGTAGTGGAGCCTGCCCACTTTTCCAATAATTGCAATTCCACGTTATAACATTTCTTTCTCGCAACAGTGATCATTCAATCGTACTAACATTAACTGATTGCACTGATTGCAGTTGGGAAGAGAAAGTTGGTGGCAACCTTCTTGTTGGAATGATCTGTACTTAAAAAGGCAGACACGTTTTCGAAACTTGGCAGCTCTTGCTATCATTTTTGGTCTTGGGGGGTTAACAGTGCCATAGCCAAACTAGGGGCCGGCAGAGGGAGGGGAGGGGGGGGGCACCATTCATAAAATGCGGGCGTCTCTTCTCCCTTAGATTCATAAAGCTGTTAACGGTAATGACAGAGCCTCTTTTTCTGTCTTTATTACCCCACTAAAGCAAAAATGCTGGCTCTGCTACCAGTGGTTAGCGCTCCTTGTGTAGGACATGCATTTGTGGCTCTGAAAAATACACTTGAAAATTTTAAATCCATTTTTAAAGGTAGCAGCTGGAAGGTATTACATTGTAATCCTGGAATTGTATTGCTAATGTCCCATGTGAAGTAAAAATCTCATTATAACTTCGCCATTGTAGCTTTGTTTTATGATCCAATCACTTCTTCGCATTGTCACGTTAAGCCAGGGCAGTCTAGTTAGAAGCTAGTCTAGAGCGGGAAGGAGAGTCTTTGCCGATCTTGCATGAAGCAGGCCCGTTCAGCGCCCCACGTCAATAAGTAACATGATACCATTTATGTGCACCGCAACATATTTGGAGTTGTTGTGGCAAGGAGACAAGTATTCTTAAGTGATGCTATTACGCCGTTTTAACAAAGGAGTCTCCAAGTTTAATAACCTCTTAAAATTGCAGTTATGATTTTCTCCCCAGAAAATCAATACTGAAACCAACCTCACAGCAAGAGTATAACGCAATAAAGTTTATTATTATTATTATTATTATTATTATTATTATTAATATCATTATAACACATCAGTTTAATGGCAGAAGGGCCAATTTTAAACCATGAACACTAATGAAAGGGTTGGCTAAAATCAAAAATTAGTGTTTGAATGCGAGAAAAACATGAATAATCTTGAATAACAAGCTGAACTTTACCGGTAATCTCCGGATTGGAGGGAATCGGGTGCTAACTGCAGGAGGTATAGATATCTTTCAGAACGTAAGGAGACCAAACAGGGCTTGTATACTTTGATGTAGTCTGGTTTCACATAGAACCTATAATGCTTAAATCTTAGTAGAACATCACCTGAGGTAAAACACGATCACGCAATAATATGTTGACTGGTGATTTGCACTAAACACAACGCACAATGAGTCATGGGTTTAAGAAAGGTAGCAAACCGAAACTCCACCCCAAAGTTTTTTACAGAGGTAACGTTCGATTTTTTTTATTATTAATTTCTTTGAGCGGTATTCAGCCGAAGCAATTTAAAGCTCGTGCGGCTGAACCGGCTCAATTTTGAACATCACCAGATTGTTTTTGAGATAAGAAACGTCTGGTAAAGGGGGGAGCCAACCCGGGGATTTGAACCGGGAAACCTCCGATAATCGTAGGGCCGAAAGATTGTCTAAAATTGTCCAGAATAGTTCTCATTCCCATAGCCACTGAAGGAGCATGGTAGCCTCTCACACTACCCAGGCAGGGACTTTGCCAAAATCTTTTTCCAGAGGTTCGAGCAGACAAGCAAACCTCCAGCAACCAGGCTGAGCTCTCTTACCGCTCAGCCACGATGACCACCAGATGATGGAACGTTTTTAAGTTCTACATTAAGTTTGTATTTTGACTCCCAATATTGAAGGTATATTTATTATTGGAGATAGGCGTTGTCCAGCCGCCAAACATCATCAAGCTCGACACCGCGTCAATCGCAGTGCAATTTTACATAATTGGCAAATTTAATTAGTCAGCATTTTGTGGGCTGTAAAAATCATAATTTAAAAACAAAATAAACACAAACCATTACACTAACAAATCCCCCTCCCTCTCAAAAAAACACACGACTAGGATCAAGGTGTAAGGGTGGGTTGTCTCGACCACTAGCAACTATGCCTCCAATGTAAGAATGTATACGTGATTATTGCCCAAACCACTGCCAACTACATAACGGGATTGCTATCTTTAGCCTACGGCCCGTACTGCAAGCGTAGGGAATTGCTGCCTAACTTCTCAAAACTGCTGTAGAAAGGAAATACTCTCTTGCGTGCTGAACCGATATTTACAGTCTTCGTGTAGAAAAACACAGTGCAGTTAACAATACAGTTTGTATGCGTTACCACCTCCTGGAAGACACCGCCAAGATGTAAACGATAACAACTTTAGCGTCACAACAATAACCAGCAGTTATAGTACGATTCCGCCACTACCACAAGGAAATTAGGAATGCGCCATGCCATACTCATTTACCGTCAAGTCACTGTCTGTACCCTACGGTTCCAGCATATGTAGAATGACTCCTCGGATCCCAAACTCTAGATTCTCCAGTTTGTCTCATATCTTTGTAATTGGCCAAATGAAATCTCGTTCAATATCGTGCAGACCCCTCAAAACCAAATCGTTACAACGGTGAATGCGTATTTAAGAAGTTAAATAAGTATGGATACAGACCTATATTTACGTTACCTTTTGGGCTTAAGTGTCAGACTGCCTGAGCGGGGAATTGAACCCACGACCTTTGAAACCAAATACCGAGGTCCTACCACTGAGCCATACTGACTCACATTTAAGTCCAAAAATCAACGTAAATAGGTTTGTAGCCGAATTATTTAACCCTTCTCGACCCCATTTGGCTTTCCGTCCTGTTTAACATTCAAGAAGTTAGCAGTTAAGATAGGTCACGTGACGAACAACAAACGGCCGTTCTTATTGTAGAAGCATGCAACAAGCGGGATACACCTCGCACTACAATATGTTGCAAAGCGTACAATAGCATGTCCGTTCCATAAGGAGGAAATTAAAGAGAAAACATGACGGCTGGCAAGCAATGCAAGAGGATTAAAGTGATAAGGGTGATGTCTCATAAGATTAATGTAGCAAGCAGGGCCGGATTAAGAGGCCTCAAGGGGGCCTCACAGTCACGGAAAAATAAAGCAGGTACTATTTTAGGCTGCCTAAAGATAATTAGGTGGTTCTCAGGAGGGTTTTTTCTTAGCGCATGAAACATTTTAGATGACACTGTCTAAAAAAAATTCCAATTACGAATCAACTCTTTCACCAATCTCTTCCTGGAGCCGATGACCAGATGTGCTTTTTGCTCCATTCACATGATCGCCTTGAAACGAATCTAAGGGATGTTCAGAGGCTTGTCACAAGTAAAAACTTGGATGTAAAGAAAGACTTTTGTCAATGTGCAACATTTGCGTGCTGCATCAGGCATTAAAACATTTATATTACACTCCATAATAAAATATAAGTAACTGAAGTTTTTTTGTTTGATAAATAAAGTAAAAAAAACATGCACGCATCTGAAAAATCTCGGATAAAACCCACCCAGAGAACCACTTAATTAATATTTAGCAGCCTTAAATAAAAAAAATACTTTATGCTGATTTTACAAAAAAAATTATTGTTAAAAAAAATCCTTTTTCAGCAGGGGGGGGGGGGAGCCAATAGGGCCACATTAAAACTTAAAGCACCAGGCCTCTACAAGGTTTAATCCGGCCCTGGTAGCAAGATAGGGTTTTAGAATTGCAGGCCTATTACGTTACAAACGCGTTAGGTGCTATTTAACCAACGTCTGTACAGATGCAGCTTTCCAGTCACATTTTAATGTTTCATAAATACAGATGCAAACTATTTGGTATTCAATATTTAATATTTAATAGCCTGTCAATACGGCTCAGCGGTAGGACCTCGGCCCTTGGTTTCAAAGGTCGCGGATTCGATTCCCCGCTCAGCAGTCTGACATATGAGTCCAAAAGGCAATGTAAATAGGCTTGCATCTGCATTTATTTAAGTTTTTGAGCATTTAGCTTTCCGTCTTTAATCATTATTTAACTTTTAAGTGTTCCATTTGTTTCATTTGGAGTGTTGGTGCGGCAAATAAGCGTCCCTCCAGTGGCGATTGGAAAGTGTTTGTTTGTATTATATATGCACGTGTTAAATACTGCCTATGGAAGTTTCCTTTTTAAAAAAAAGTGGCCGTGTCAGTATGGCTCAGCGGTAGGACCTCGGCCTTTGATTTCAAAGGTTGTGGGTTCGATTTCCCGCTCAGGCAGTCTGACATATAAGTCCAAAAGGCAATGTAAATAGGTTTGCATCTTTATTTATTTAACTTGTTGAGCCTTCGGCTTTCCGTCTTTAATTAATGGTTTCATTTTAACCAACAGATTAACGAGCGACACGTTCCTCAGTTTAGCCTAGCATTATTTGGTCATTGTAGACAAGCGGTAGCAGACCTTAGCCCGTTGGGTTGTAATTTTGATCCAACCGATTGAAGGTTATGACCCAATGTTGAGTACTGTATATTCTAACTACCTGTTGGTTATAATTGTGACCCAGCTGAGCTAAGATAATAACCCAACATTTAATTAATTCTGACTACTTGTTGGGTTACAGTTTTGACGCTGTGAAGTCACATTTTTTACCGAAATGAAGAGTCAAACGCTTGACCAAACTACATTGGGTTAAATTGACCCAATTTGCAGTTACTGACTGCGGACCTCGTATTGCGTAATTTTGACCCAACCGAGTTAAGGTAGTAGCCCATGTCGATGAATTTTTACTAAGAGTAGAGCTGTAATTTTGACCCAGCTGATCTAAGTTAATTGTAACTATTCCGACTATTCCGGCTCTTTGTCGTGTTATATTTTTAACCCTATTAAACCAAAAATTTTACCCAAACATGGAGCCAAATTCTTGACTCAATCACATTGGGTTAACTTGAACCAATTTATAGTTACTCATTATGAACCTTGCGTTGGGTCAAAAGATAACCCATATTGGGTCATTTTTCACCCAACATTTTTCAGAGTGTAGTTGCATGAAGGAGTTGACCTGGTCAATGACTGAAAAAGGGGCCATGACAAAGTTCCTGTGAGTCCGTGCCGAACCAAGCTGTGGTGTCAGAGACTACCATACTCCTTAAGCACCTGTAGAATCCATTCTGGACATTATTTTGACCCCATGAGATGATCGTAGGTTCCCCAGATTTACTCCACCCTTTACTAAACTACTTTCCTCTTCAGATACGTCTGAAGCATGAGTCATCTACTGCTAAATCTGACAGAAATTGGCGGCTATACATTAGTGTGTGTGCAGATCCTAGCCATGAGCCAAAATGATGAAAGACGGGGTGTACATCATAGCCCTAACACTATATACTTGCAATTCTTCCTTTAGTTATAATTCCGCCCGTAATCCAGCCCTTGACGCCATACCTTCTCTTGTGGCATTTCGTGGAAATCAGTCATCATGAAAAATCTTCAATAGTCCCCAACTGGCCGTCGGAGCATAAGCCCCCACGAGAAACCACCCGTTTACTCGTATGGCCAGTACGCCCCTGGGTGAAAGAACACGCATAAACTCCAAACTTCCACCTTATGACGATTAATAGTTGGCCGTTGTCCAACAACTAGGAAATTGACGTCTCAAAAAAAAGTCGCAGAATCACAGACAAGATCACCCCTTCAATACGTCGGCTGATTTCTATCGTTCCAAAAACGAATTTAAATTCCTTCTGCCTTTAATAGTAACCAACATGCCTGTTTGGTTTTCCCTAGTCATAATTCCTTCTGCCTTCATTATGAAGTTACGGGTACATTACTATTACAATGAATTTTTTTTTAAAAAAAGCAAAATTAACTGCAAAGTTTTGTACGCAGGGGAGAAAATATAATAACAAACAGGACATACAAAATGAAATGATCGGCAAAATTCGTACAAACTTGCTGAACCAAAAATGAAGCCAAGATATTACAAATAAATAATTCCCGGTTTAACAGCCTTATTCGAAGCGGGTTTTCTCAATAAAGTGGGTGCGACAGGCCAGTGTTGTGCTTTATGGTGCAATATATATGGCTGTTGAATGCAGTCATAAATATGTAATGGCTTCGACATTACTTTAGCGTTCTCAGTTCTTCCACCCCATGTGCAACGGTGAATCTTACAGGGGGCCGCAAAAATCAATAAACATGAAGAGAAACGGAGCGATAGACAGACAGATAGAGACTGAGAGAGAGAGAGAGAGATACATATAAAAATAGCAAGTGATGCTGATTCAAACTCGTACGTCTGCCGCCATGCAAAGGGGAAGGGGGAAAAAAAAGATGGTTTGATTAAACCATTGTGACAGGACTGCATTCTAATTACGAAAGGGAGAAGCGAATAAAAGACAAACACAAATGGCTCCAGCGTTCACTCCAATTTTTCAAAACTGTCCAAAAATGAAAATTCGGAATGATTGTTTATTCAGCGCCACGCCTGCTGTGTACGAAATAATAATGAAAAATTGGTCTCCGCACCGCGAAGCACGGCAGAAATAATACTCAGAAGAAATGAAAATTCGATAAGACCAATCTTGCGAAAAAGGCTGTGCAAAACTTCCAAACAGCACCTCTCGGATTGAAACAATAAATCCACTCAGTCTCTTCTTTATGCATTTTTTTTTTTTTTGGCTGGGGAGGGTGGGGAGATTCGTAAATTTGATTTTTAACAACTCCCCCTCCTTTACCTTCAGAAAATGTTTAATTTAGCTATATATATACCAAACAAAACAAAACAAACATTTTGCACACTAGAATAGCTCCACCCTGAATAAACAATGCGTTGCATGCATGCCGACTTTCTTTCATAATTCCTTTGCAGCCGTAAAAGTTTAATGCCCAGCAGAATGGCTTACAAAGAACCCATGCAAATATGACGTCACATGGATTAATTTTTTATTGCATGCTCGCCGAGAAGGGCGGGTAACAGTGTTGCCTGTGTCTACGGTGTTTTTACTTGGTTGGAACGGCCCATTGCCTTGATTTGATTTGATGTATTTTAGAAGTGCATATTCCATCCGTCCTTAATATATATATTTTTTTTTTTTTATGGTGGGGGGGGCGCGGAAACCATTGCCTTGTTAATGCCATACACCCGTTAATCTTAAACCATTTTATTTTGCCCTAATTTTTACCTTTATCGCTCCGTTAATTTGTATCTTGTTTTTTACGTTACTTTTCTACCTTAAAGGGCAATTACATCCATTTTGACATGCATGTTTGACTTTTGGATTACTTACACAATAACTAAACACAAGAATTGCGGTAAGAATACGTTACGTACTTCCGATATAACCATTTAATTACTGCATTACCAAAACACGACACGGAGGTAGCCATTGTTTTGCTGGAACGTGCAGGAATTAATGCCGACAGACGGATCTCTTCGATTTCGACTCGCAGCCGATTGAGATAGCTGTATTGACTGTGAGGAGCTCAAGCGTCTGACGGCTTTAGCTGGCGACTACACTGCCGGCCAGCTAAGGCCATCAGATGCTTGAGCTCCTCACAGTCAATACAGCTATCTTAATACGCTGCGAGTCGAAATCGAAAAGTGACATCTGTCGGCATTAATTTCTGAGCGTTCCAGCAAAACAATGGCGATCTCCGTGTCGTGTTTTGGTGATGCAGTAATTAAATTGTTATATCGGACGTAAGTAACGTATTCTTACCGCAATTCTTGTGTTAGTTATTGTGTAAGTGATCCAAAAGTCAAACATGCATGTCAAAATGTATGTCATTGCCCTTAAAATTTCACCTTACTCTTATTTCTACTTTCATCTTTGCGTTAATCTTACACCATTAAAGAGGCACTATCACCGATTGAAAGTAGGCATTATCTGGCAACATCTAGCTTATGTATCTAGTACTATCTAGCATTTGCTTGCATCAAGCGAAGGAATGCACAATATCATTTCTTTTTACGAAACAAACAAACCACGAGCCTTCTTAATTATTAACTGAAAATTGTGTACCTCATCGTGCACCTGGGAGCAAGCTATACAGGTTAACAATATCACTACCGCTAGATGGCGCCAGGGTATTTCCGAACGGTTTTCAATAGGTGATTGTGAGCACTTTAAACCATTTGTCTTCCCTATCTATCTTAACCCATAAAACGGTAGTTGCTATTCTTTTGCCAGCGCTGGCCCGCCAAATATGCTTTAAACAATGCTTTAACAATGATAAAAACAACAATATCTTCTTCGTCAGAAAAAGAAAAAGAATTTATCGGAGGAAACAATACAGAATCAATGGTGTAACAATAATGCTGCAAACAACAATGTCTTTACAAACATGCATTGTACTTGGTTTCATGAAGTCCCGTAATCGGGCTTGAGTGAAAAACCAAAAAAACATCTTGTCTGCTCCCAGGTTACAGGGCTTACAAAGACACCAGAAATGCGCAGTCGGATTCAGTGCGAAAAAAACAAACCAGGCCACAGGACGTGAAAGACACCGCCTGCTCCCGGGTAACGGAAATGAATGAAGGATGGTGAAATGAATCACAAGATACATGGATTGAGGGAGCGAGGCAACCTTACCGCAATTACCCATCTTCAAGAACCCGGAATTATTTAAATTACACATTCCAC
>JAHWFP010234025.1:9529-22879 GCA_023313725.1 Lithobius niger | reverse complement strand
CAGTCAGTCGCAAATTCTATCCGGCGTTCATTGTTTTGGTAGCCGACTTTGTAACCACAGTGCCTTGAACGCTCTCATTAAACCATGCGCAATGGCTGTTTGCCGTGACGTCACCATGAGTTAGCCAATGACGAACGAGAACAACGGCTGTTTGGCCGTCTGATTGGACCAGCCCAGTCACGTGATATGCACGTCACAGCAAACAGCCATGGCGTGTGGTATAGTACAGTCTTGTACTTCTTTCTGAAAACTTTTGTGTCGTGGCATGTTTTAAAATTCGTACATTGGGATCAAAGGAAATTATGTGTGCTATAAAACGGAGAGGTATAATTGCTTAGGTGAATGAATGACATTTTTAAAGCCTTGCATTGAAACTCAGAACAGTGATATTCACTGATTACTGGTGAATTTTAAGCACGACGGAACCGAACAATTTAACATTTTCCTAAATTTGTAGATATTAGTGAAAATTTTTGTGGGAAAATAATTTTAGCTTCTATTTCAGATGCTGACATAGTGATATGACGACCCTTGAGGTTGACGCCCGGGGCATATGTGTTTTTTCTTTTAAAATTCATAAGTTGATGCAAAATGGAATTACGTATGCTATGCAACCGAGTAGTTACTTAGCTGAATGAATGACATTTTTAAAGTCTTGCATTGAAACTTTGAACGATGAAATTCGCTTATTGCTGGTGAATTTTAAGCACGACGGAACCAAACAATTTAAGATTTTCCTAAATTTGTAGATATTAGTGAACATTTTTGTGGGAAAATAATTTAGCTTCTATTTCACATGTTGACATAGTGTTTCGACGACCCTTAAGGTTGACGCCCGGGGCATATGTGTTTTTTTTTTTTTACCCCCTTTAGTTTATTGAGTGGAATGTTCGTAATTGCACATATACTGTAAGAACGACCTAATAACACAAATCGCCCAGATCGATACATTTTACCAGGCCCGGACTGGGTAGGGGGGCTGCAGTGCGACACCCGGTGGGCCAGCACCTCCTCTTTTTTTTTATAGTTTTTTTTTTTAATTTGTTTATTGCAATGCTTAATCTTGTAATGACCGATTCAACTGAATGCTGTAAAGGGCGAGTGGGGGGGGGGGGTGCCTGTAAATTTATGGGAAAACTTCAGTGGGCCAATTTTTTTAATTTGGTGGGCAAAAATGCTAATTTGGTGGGCCAATATGGTACGAGCCCGGTCATAACAATTGAGCCAGTCCGGCCCTGCATTTTACTTCGTTCTTATATTTTTAATTACTGAAGAGGTGAAAATGCTCTGCGCAAACATTCAGCCCCCATGAGTTAGATAGACATCCTTTGTTCGTAAGAAAGCTCTTCACTAATAATTATTATTAATTTTCAGGACCTGCAGAACTTCGTGGATAGTTCAGGCGAAGACGGCTTCATTGTATTTGGCCTAGGCAGCAACATTCATTCAGATTTTATACCGCCGGAGTTTCACCAGTCCGTTCTGTCAGCGTTTTCTCGACTCAAGCAGAAAGTGATATGGAAATTTGACTCCAATGTTGAAGATCTACCACCCAACGTGAAAATTGTCAAGTGGATGCCACAGCAGGACCTTCTAGGTTGGGTACTTGTTTTACTTCAGAGCAAACATAATAACTGCACAGTGTTTTAACAACGACTAGCCTTAACGTTCACTCTGCTCACTCTACTGGCGTCGATGCATTCTTCATTTAGTTTATTTAAGTTCCATAGCAATCCGCGCATCCCTGTGCTTTAAACAGGCGAATGTTTGACAAAACCTTTACTGTTTTCTGTGGGTCCAACCAGCTGAAGCCCGAAAAGTTTTGAGATCTATACGTCGTGCTGCTGAAATTAACTATCTGATGCAAAATAATGTCGTCGTACGTTGTGTTTTGTTTTCGCAACCGAGGTTGTTAACTTTTTTTTTGGAACCCAGTTTGGCTGAAATGTTTGGTCAAACGGTGACGTTACAAAAACGTTTTCATATTAGTTTTTCACGCATTTGAGGGCAAAAAATCTAGTTAGAGAAATTAAATTAGGTCCATATATAGAAGCGTCATTTATATTATTTCATTTCGCACTACTATTACCTTCGAAGGACCTTTACTTCCGGAGGAGTAAGTCTACAAATACGAACACACGTAGACACGCACTTTGTACGTTTTAAATGTAGATTCAACAGATGATATAGATATATAGAATCAACAGCCTTTAAAAAACTGAGTATTACAGGTGTATGGGGTTAAGTTGCAACTGTATTTCCACGCGAGTCATACATAATACAAATGGCTATAATACCTTTTTCTGCTTTAAGCAATGCAACTTTTGCACGAAATGGGGTGACAAATAACTTCAGGCAACCATCCAACACGTGGAAGGTCATTGTGGACTTCAAGAACACTGTACAGTACCTTTGGAGCATATTTATTATGGTGTACTGCGTTATTTAATGCATGAATAAACGAATTAATAATAACGTACACTCTGGGCACCATTTTGCTCTTTTTGCCAAACTTAAAGGGCAATTACATCCATTTTGACATGCATGTTTGACTTTTGGATCACTTATATAATAACTAAACACTAGAATTGCGGTAAGAATACGTTACTTACGTCCGATATAACAATTTAATTACTGCATCATCAAAACACGACACGGAGATCGACATTGTTTTATTGGAACGCTCAGAAATTAATGCCGACAGATGTCACTTTTTGATTTCGACTCGCTGCCGATTGAGATAGCTATATTGACTGTCAGGAGCTCAAGCGTCTGGCGGCCTTAGCTAGCCAGCAGTGTAGTGGCCAGCTAAGGGGGTCAGACGCTTGAGCTCCTTACAGTCAATACAGCTATCTCAATCGGCTGCGAGTCGAAATCGAAGAGATCCGTCTGTCGGCATTAATTTCTGTGCGTTCCAGCAAAACAACGGCGACCTCCGTGTCGTGTTTTGATGATGCAGTAATTAAATTGTTTTATCGGATGTACGTAACGTATTCTTACCGCAATTCTTGTGCTTAGTTATTGTGTAAGTGATCTAAAAGTCAAACATGCATGTCAAAATGGATGTAATTACCCTTTAATGTGATACACAGACGTGTACAAATAAAGGTAATAACTGGGTCAAAACGTTGGATCCACACAAAACCAGAATACTAATATTAAACGTGATAAAATGGCTTAATTCACCGCGTATTACAGGAAGCGAAGCTAAATCAATTGTGTTAGGGAATTTCGGCAAGGTTAAGTTTGGTAGTTTTGGTATGATGTTGATTGTTTAAAAACCACTTAAGATGACCATGATTTGCAGATGTCTTTAATGTCTCTTTGCACATGCTAAAAAAAATACTCATCAATGTTACATTAATATTTTAAACTCTTGCTCAGTTTTTGCTCAATGTTCACAAAGAGAGTCTGTTGCAGGTCACCCCAAGGCTCGTCTGTTCATTACACATGCAGGATTACTAAGTCTCCAAGAAACGATTTACCATGGAGTTCCAGTCATCGGTATTCCATTCTTTGCTGACCAACCGGGCAACATCGCCAGGGTTCAGCAACTCGGCATTGGCCAACACTTGAATTTCTTCGATCTCACTGGTGACAAACTTTACCAGCAAATCAGCGATATGCTGCAGAATAAAAGGTGAGGTGCCCAAGCATGCGCTGTACATAATCCAGGGGCAGTGGTCCCAGTTTCTTATAGAATAGAGCTGTGCTTTGAATAACTTATGGAGCAGGGCTTTAATAATGCGGTGGTTGGGTTAACTTGTCGAGTACGGAAAAGCTTTGAATACTATGGGAATGGTTTGGATAACTTGAAGAGAGGGCAGTGGTTTGAAAAACTCAAAGAGTCGGGCTATGGTTTGAATGATTTATGGAGTAGGGTAACTATTTGAATAACTTGTAGAGTAGGGCAATGGTTTGAATACCTTATGGGGTCATTTGAATAACTTAAGAGTAGGGTAATTTTTTTGAATAACTAATAGAGTAGGTCTGTGGTTTAAATAACTTACAGAGTAGCGCATTGATCTGAATAGCTCGGAGATCAATGGTCTGAGTGACCTATAAAGCACGACATGTATAGGTTATCAGCCACCTTTCCGAGGAGTGAGATGTAACAATGTCGAAGTCTGCAGGGCCGAGCCATTGTTGTATCTTTCCGAGGAAAGTGGCTGATAACCTATTTATCACCCAATTTCACGATCTCAGGCCACAATAGTACAGCACGCACACAACAAAGAATGAATCGTGCTGACGTTCTTTTGGTAAGAAAGGTCGAAATGCGACAAAGTTGCCATTGTTGGCAGCATTGTTATTCCTTCCTTAGTGAAAGGTTCTGTGCTCGTGTTTATTGATTGTAACTCGATTCCGAAGTGCCCCATCACCGTTCATAACGCGGAAACTCAACGACGAACAGCCCCTTCAGACAACTTCTCTTAAAATTTTTTAGGGGAAGTTGTTTGAAGGGGCTATTCGTCGTTGAGTTTCCGCGGTATGAACGGTGATGGGGCACGTCGGAATCGATTAACAATACAAAAATAAAAGCAGAGAACCTTTGTTGGCTAACTGGTATTCGTTCGTTGTGCGATGATGGGTGCTTTCGGAATCTGGAACAGTTATGCGGTAAGACAACAAACGTGTAATTATAGGACGTGGATGCAATACGAATCCATATAATTTTTTTTTTAAATGGTTAACAAGGGTTTCCTGCAGTGGATTGGGGGGGGGGGGGAGCAGAGGCCCCGGAGGCTAGCGTATTTTTAAAGAAATCACCGTGTTTCTGAACCGTTTTCCTGCAACTTAGAAATTAAAATCATTTAAAATTTTCATTAAAAGAATTGGCTCAGCGTAATTAACATGCGTGGTACTTTAACAATGTTTTAACAATAATTGTATGGTCCATTGTTTAAAAGTAGGACGATAAGTTGAAAATGCATTTATTTCAGTTGGCACTTATCACCATACTTTTAAACAACGGTTCATTGTTTAAAAGTAGGACGATAAACGGGAAAGGCAAAACGGGAACTGCATTGATTTCAGTTGGCACTTATCACTACACTTTTAAACAATGGTCCATACGAACGCCAGCCTGATAAGTCGTTTAGAGCAATAGTTTGTAACAATGAAAACAAAAAAAAGTAGGAGTACAAGCTTTTAATAAATCCGAAGTCCACACTACTATTGTTGATGGTTGAATGACTGGGTGGGGTTAACGCTCGCTAAAACCCTTTTTCTAATCAGCAAACGCTTTAAAGGGCAATTACATCCATTTTGAAATGCATGTTTGACTTTTGGATCACTTACACAATAACTAAACACAAGAATTGCGGTAAGAATACGTTACGTACGTCCGATATAACAATTTAATTACTGCATCACCAAAACACGACATGGCGGTCGCCACTGTTTTGCTGGAACGCGTAGAAATTAATGCCGACAGACGGATCTCTTCAATTTCTACTCGCAGCCGAGTGAGATAGCTGTATTCATCTGTGAGGAGCTCAAGCGTCTGACCCCCTTAGCTGGCCACTACACTGCCGGCCAGCTAAGGCCGCCAGACGCTTGAGCTCCTGACAGTCAATACAGCTATCTCAATCGGCTGCGAGTCGAAATCGAAAAGTGACATCTGTCGGCATTAATTTCTGATCGTTCCAGCAAAACAATGGCGATCTCCGTGTCGTGTTTTGGTGATGCAGTAATTAAATTGTTTTATCGGACGTGAGTAACATATTCTTACCGCAATTCTTGTGTTTAGTTATGATCCAAAAGTCAAACATGCATGTCAAAATGGATGTAATTTAAAAAAATAACTACAAAAGAAGTGATTTATAAAACAAAACCCACATGGGTGGAAGAACCCACCAAGTTGCTACATTAGTTGCCAAGCTAATCCCACCGACTATTATACCTCACACGTTAAATCAGGTTTTTGATTTAACCTTTGATCTAATACTCGGTGGGATTAGCTTGGCAACTAATGTAGCAACTATGTGGCATCCATTTGGCTCTGATATCACTACGTTGATTGGTTGAAACTTGGCGGGTTCTTCCACCCTTGTGGGTTTTGTTTTAGATATCCTAAACCGATTTGTGTTTTAACAGGCGAATACAATAGAAATAAGGTAGGGCAATGAACCATATGCACCTATATTTTATTCGTGGGACAGGACTTGGACTCAAACCAAGAAACCGTCACTTCACCAGACCACTGGGATAGAACACAGCTGTAAGCAGTGGCACGAGACAAGCCACAGAGAACAAAAATCGACTTAAAGAAATGATACTTCGTAAAAATATAGTGCGTTCACTTACCCATGGCTTGGTGTTTCTCCAAGAGAAAACTCTTCCAACCGCCCCCTCCCTCCCCCCTCCATACTTTATCGGGCGCCATTTCGGTTTAGTGCTTTGAATGGTGTATACCCGTTTCACAGAAATTTAAGCCCTGATTAAAATTCGGCGAAAGGGGAATCCCCGCTTCGTCGGATCCTGTTTTGCTGAATCAAATTACTCTTAAAAAATTTGACGTTGGAGAAGTTAAAGATGCATTCGTATTTGGAAGGAATTTATGATTAGTTGTGGTTTCTGATGTTATACATTTAACCGCAGTGAGCGTGGCAGCTCGAGCGAGGCACGTAATACGGAAGAAAATTATTCGGCAAAACGGGAATTCCCGTTTCGTCGAAATTACGGCACTGATTAAACTTCGGCGAAACGGGATTCGGCGAAACGCTCATATCCACCTTTAAATTAATGATCCTGCAAAAAAAAAAAATATTCCTTTTCACTTTTCCATGATACGTGCCTCCAACACAGACATGCAATCAAGAACCCTCGCCAGGGTGGCGTGCCATGGTTATTCACGCCGCTGTGTCCAACAACCTTTTTCCAACCTTTTGCCGGTTTTGAATCAGTCATGTCATTTGAATGAAATTCAAGTGTGGATAAAATGGCATACGGTCTTTTAGTAGACGCTTTTCTCCGTTCAAACATTATTTAATGGAATAATTTTTTTTTATACCACGGCTGTGACATCACGCTAACTCAACGCTATGCTAAATTTCCGTTGGTTAAATCCCGTTAACCAACACCGGAAGTGTGCGTCATCGCAAAAAATGTGGGTTATCAAGTTACCTCACACTTTTGCCGATAACCCACACTTTTGCCAATAACCCACACTTTTTGATACTTCCGGATCATGCGACCGGGAACACACACCAACGACCAAATACATCGTGAAAAAAAAAAAAACGTAACGCAATAAAATCGCCCAAAACTTAATTACTTAAAAGGAATGAAATCCATCCCTGCAAACTCTTATACGTCTGGCCAATATCTTAGCCATTCACGCTGCGTTAACTCCCCCCCCTTCCTCCCTCCACAAACTAAAATGCAATGACCTTCATTCATACCGCTACCCTATTACCTAGTTTTTAAACAATTCTCAAACTACAAACCTCAAAATGAATTACATACCTTCCCAGAATGTCATTCTATCCCTGCAGCCTTTTATCGAAGTTCTATCACTCCGAAAAGCTTCGAAAACACAAGCGACCTGGCTAGCGTTAAATACGGCGAAACGACGCTGCGTATCCTTCCTGCCCACTCCCCCACAAACGGACGCAAACGACTCGTTGGTCTACCAACCACTCCACCCTCAGTAAACTAAAATGGAATGACCTTTAGTTTTTTTTAAAAATTTTCACAAAACACAAACACGTTTTAATTAATTACGAGTTAGCTTGCCGTCCCAACCGTGATATAAATATGTTATTTATTAAGAACTATTGGTTATCGATTTTTAAACCATGGCTGCGATGATTTGGCCGCTCGACATGCAAATCGTCGTGGGGGCTTCGCCCCCTGGACGTATTTGCATGTCTCGCGGGCGAATCACCGCAGCCGTTGTTTAAAAACGGATAACCAATAGTTTTTAACCAATAACTATTACTTGTTAATTTGTGTCTCTGAATTTTTCAGTTACGTCGATAACATGAAAAAATACTCCCGCATTATGAAAGACCAGCTAAATAAACCGATCGACAGAGCAGTCTTCTGGATCGAATATGTCATCCGTCATAATGGGGCACCTCACTTCCGGTCAGCGGCCGAAGAGCTCAGTTTTGTTCAGTATTTTCTAATTGACGTTGTATTGTTTGTGACTTTAATTTTAATCATTTCTTTGTGCACGTGTGTTAGGTGGAGAAAATCAAGGTTGGAACAATCTCAGCCAAAGACAAAATATCAATAAACAACGTCCGATTTTAATTACTAAGGCAGTAAAAATGTATTGCAATTAAAGCGGTTCACACATTAATTTGTTGTGCATTCTCTGAAAACATACGCATAGTACCGACGTAAAACGTAATAAATAAAGGGTTCAGAAAGCCATGAAGTTTTCACATTTGACTTTTGCAATCGTACCAAACAAAAAATCACGTACCAAGCAACAATCCTCGTGCTGTGCTGTGCCACGTTGAACCATAAAGCCCAAACCAGAGAAGAAAATTAGATGCGAAACGACGCGTTACTGCATGCCAACGAGGTCAAAATTCCCGCAGTCATACGGTTGGTGTTGCGTTTGTGACCGATTTTGACGTCTTTCTTACACTATCTCGCGTTCCTATGCAGCCGCGAGCAGCCAGTCTAACTTGGCCTTAAGCCATCCCTGCCAAGCACTGGTCGTTAAATGCCTGGGCTTGTGACTCCATAAAGATAGTAAAACCATTGTTGAAAGAATGGTGGACAAAGGACTAGAGGTAATAGGGCAGTGACATGACGTACTATTATTGTATATAACCCTATGGTGGAACCAATAACTGGGTTAGCTGCAAGGGGCGCTGGAGGGGAAAAGAAGGTCGTTTTACTGAAGCCAATGCTATTAGACTGGATTTCTTAAGCCTATAATGCGCGATTTTTGTCGATTTGTTGGCTGTTGCTGACATTTTTAAGCAAGTGGAATCTTTTCATTTCCGATTACAACCTGGTAGCATAAGGGATTGGAGAAAACAACAGTTTTTTAAGCCTAAGAAATCCGCTCTCAAAGTACTGCCTTGACTAGAAGTGCTGTTGTTTTAACCCTCCATTTCAATCTGGTGCCCCTTGCAGCTATCTCTCTTGTAGCTAATATGACGTCACTTGCCGCTGCTCTATTCAGGCATATCGTGCTTGTCTCAGGTCACCATCAATGGTGGTGACGTGATGGTGGTGACGTGAGACAAGCACGATATTCCCGAATTACCACTCCTTTCTTCTGCAGTCTAAACGGAAGGGCTAACCGACATTCGCATCCGTATTGGCTTTAGAACTCGGATTTTCGTGAAATTCGGCACCAGCCGAGACAAAGATATGCAGTTTACGGCATTCTAAAGCAAATTTCTAGTAGAATCTTCTAGAGAGATTATAATTGCAGACAGTAAATAAACAATATGTCACAATGTAAATGGTTAATGAAGGTAAGTTTTGGTGCTGACTGTCTGCTTTGTTGAGGAGTAACAAACATAAATTCTCGTAGGTAATATCTCGAAGGCAAGGGTACTTATTGGTAATTTTTTGGAACACGAAAGTTTTTTCTCCTACACTCGTAAGTGCTTGTGTTGGCTAATTATTAACATTCCGAGCCACAAAGTGACGAGGGAGTTTATTGCCAAAACATGCACGAGCGTGTTTACAGGAACAAAAACTTGAGTGTTCCAAAAAACTCAATAACTATAATAATAATATTAATAATAACTAGCGGAGTCGCTCGCTTCGCTCGCTCTTTCCGCGTTGTCTCGCTCCGCTTGAGTATATTTCTTGCTGCAACTCTTATGCTACTACCAAATCTGCGATAGCTGTACATTATAAGCAATGCCAAACACCAGGAACGACACGTCGCTTTCAAGTTTTGTTTGTACCACACTTTACATGGCGTTTCTTGTCTCTCATATTTTAGGAATTGTTACTTAGTAGCCATCAACTTTCCCGCTTTTTGTGGTGCTTTGAACCAGTACTACATTTTACACGGGTTTTCTTGTTTCACTCATTTTAAGATTTTTTGTTTGCTTTCGTCCTCAAGTGAAAACGCCACTATTTGAAAGTTAGTTAGGCTTACGCAAAGCACTAACTCGTACCCAAAGCTGCTCGAGTTTAGCCACACCAACAGCAAACACCTTGCCAGGATTTGTTAACGTAGTAAACCAATCTTTTCTTATTCCTTTATAATTTGTCTTATACTGGGCGAATTTCTTTACATTTTATTTATACTTGGCTGATATATTTTTTTTTAAATCTCTGGCCTAGTTTCTTTACACCTTTTTTTTTATACCTGGTTAATTCTTTTGGGAATTTGAAAATCTAAATTGGAAGCTGAATTCTTGGATTGTTGTAGTCAGGGGAAGCATAAATACAAGTCCTACGGTCGTGTATACAATATCTACGCTCCTGTTGTAGTTTATGGCCGAACATCATTTTGAATTGCAGTGCGTCCGAGAGAGCGTTTGCCGTTGATTTTAGCTTGTCGGGTTACAACTCTTGGAAGATGGACAAAAATAATAATTTTTACAATGAATCACTACTACTATATAAATAAAGCATTTGTTTATAAGCCTTCATGTTTTAGTAATGGCATGTAGCTTGCAAAGGTTGGCGCCAAAGGTTTTTCCGGCGCCTTAACCAGTTGGAGACTACGACCGCGACGCGCTCTTCGCCAGATGGCGCCAGCTGTTGCAGGCATTACACGCTCTACCATAGCGGAGTCATATCTTTGTGGGGCGGTTGCTCTCTAATCTGTGGTCCAAAGGGGTTTTTTCGCTTTTTTCGAGGGGAAAAGTTTTATCCAGAACTACGAAAATACGCCTACGCGAAATCCGGATTAATTTCCTGTCTCTTAACACTTTTCTCATATTTTTAACCTTCCTACTTGAAGAGGAGAAGAGGTACATGTATATATGTATATATATATACATATAAATGTATACCGACCGTAAGTTTTTAATGATTAACATAATAATAATACGTTATTCGTTATAAACCTTACGCACGAAGCTCATGAAGATTGTATATGCATTGACCATAAACGATCAAACACAGTCTTCACACTATAATTTAAAGAAAGTTTTAAATACCTTATATAATAATAATAATAATAATAATCATAATAATCATAATAATAATAATTTTATTCACACACACATTACATTTGTAATATACAATATAGGCCAGAACACGAGACTTATGAAGTCTGTATATGTCTGTAAATTAATAATTGTGAAGAAGTAACGATATAGCAAAAATACAAATTTCAGGTTTAAAAATTAAATAAAGAAAAACATGCGTATTATTATGTATATTAGATGATTAGAACTGGTTAAAATTTTAATATTCTTAATGTTACTTTAAAGTTAGTATCCATTCTTTAATGAGTTTATTGAGTTGATATTTACTCTTTAAGTCTCTCAAGTTAACTGGCAGTAAGTTAAAAGTATGCGGGATTACATAACGTTGAATAATAATAATCACGCAAAACGGAACGGGAAGGGCAAGCCACTAACACCCATCCTAAATTACAATAAAGAATGAGAAAAAAAACTAAGCAACTATAAGACAGTCTTCTTCTTACATTATAAACCAAAGTCTCATAGCAGAAATGAAGCAACCGCAGCGACCCCCGGAAGGGGAACAATGAAAACGTGCGAGTGTGTCAATTCTTTGGCTTGAAGTTGAAGCTGGGACGTTGTTGCCCTGAAAAGAAGTTGAAATTGGCACATTGTTGCCTCGACTAACAATTTGCTCTGCGCGGTCATCGCAAAGGCATGTGTTAAATGACGTCATGTACGAAGGACAGTTATTTTTAGCACGATACTGGGAGTGGGGAAGGGCCTGAACGGGGAATGCCCGTTGGTGGGGCAGTGCTTATGTTAAAGCCACTATTTGATTACGATATAGCTTTGCGGAGGGGAGGATTGACGGAAAGGGGGAGTTTTACACAAAGAAAAATTGACTATTGCAGTGAACGATTAGGCAGCACCGAGCAAATACTGGGAAACAACCACGGGTCAAACAAATCCCCGGGCGAAGCCGGGTACGATGCTATTAACATTCATAAGACAAGACAAAAACTAGCAATTACGCATGGCAACCCCAACAACAATAAACTAAAAGCTATGCGTAACCGGAACAAAGGCTAACACTTCTTTAGTCATCAGAGGTCCTGCACTAAAATTTGTCAAAATTGACACCATTTTATGCGGCTCTTAAATGACTATGCCGTAGGATGGGTATTTAATTACAGTATCTCACGAGAACTTTCCAATCAGATCAAGACACAGGTTAGTGTGTCGCCTGCCAAGATAAAACGATAACATCCAGATAATATATATATATGAGCAACAAATGCAGACAACCAGCTTGGTATGTCAAAGTATCACGGATTAGAAAACAAATACGTGCTCGTTTGATGTTTAAGGTATGGTTTAACTGATCCGAAGTCAAAACAGCAAAGGAACACAAATAAACTTACCTGTAAGGTTTCACATACCGCAGTGTTCCTGTACTGTTTAGTCCACGTGAAACCTTACTGCTGTATTCGTCCTATTGATACATATACATCAGTTTTTAAGATTTCATATTCAAGACTTCAGGACTGGAATTTCATTTTTATTTTCAACAATATTTCCAGGATTTTAAGGAGTCGTACGAACCCTGAATTAGTTAATCTGTAGGTCTGTACTAAGCACACTATAAGTATGGTTTTTACGATTTTTCAGTGATGTCCTTTAGCCAAGTAGAATGAACCAATCAGACATATCGTGTTCTGTAAAAACTGTAAAAACATGTGAATACAGCAGTAAGGTTTCACGTGGACTAAACAGTACAGGAACACTGCGGTATGTGAAACCTTACAGGAAAGTTTATTTGTGTTCCTTTGCTGTTTTAACTTCGGATTAGGTAAACTTTACCTTAAACATCAAATGAGCTCGTTTTTCTTTTCTGATCATATGATAAAGGTGACTTTAGCCCACAAAATCTAACGAACGCCAACAACAACAAAAAATGGACCAGAAAACTAGATTGGTGTTTCCATCTCATAACTACTAAAAAAAATTGATTTCAGCAATTTGGATGAAAAGGATCTGATATCTACCCCAAAACAAAACTTGTAAAGGATTCCCGCCAAGCTTTTCGGCCGTGTGAAGTCGTGATATCAAGCGCCAAGCTCTTTCGCCAAGCTAATTCCACCGACTAAGACTTCAAACGTTAAATGAAATAACTGAAAATTGCGCAGTAAGCAATTTTCATATATTTCATTTGACCTTTGAACTCTTACTCAGTGGGATTAGCTTGGCGAAAGAGCTTGGCGTTTGATATCACGACTTC
>JAHWFP010234020.1:0-12763 GCA_023313725.1 Lithobius niger | reverse complement strand
GATCTCATCGTGATACGGAACCGAAATAATGTCTATCTGACCAAGTCCATTGAAGGAGACTTCTACATAGAGTAGTGCCAGTAACGCCATATTGGTTACGAGGATAGCATCCGGAGAGATAACTACAAGGGGCACTTGATTAAAATGGAGGTAAAAAACAACGGCACCTCTAGACAAGCCAGCGCTTTGAGTGTGGATTTCTTAGGCCTAAAAAAACTTTGTTTTCTCCAATCTTGGTTGTAATCGGAAAAGAAAAGATTCCACTTGCTAACAATTTCAGCAACTGCCAACAAATCGAACAAAAATCGCGCCTTTTAGGCCTAAGAAATTCACCCTAACAGCGTTGGATTCAGTAAGACGCCCTTCTTTCCCCCCTCCACGTTTATGCAGTGTCCCTTGCAGCTAGTCCCAATTATAGGCTCCAACGTAATGTGACGTCGTTGTCACTGTTTTAGAGTTTAAACAGGACTAAAAGCCAAATGGGCTCGAGAAGGGTGAAAGAAATAGGGATGCAAACCTATTTACGTTGCCTTTTGGACTTAAATGTCAGACGACCTAAGCGGGGATTTGAACCCACGACCTTTGAAACCAAATGCCGAGGTCCTACTGTGTCAATATGGCTCAGCGGTAGGACCTCGGAATTAGGTTTCAAGGTCTTGGGTTCTAATCCTCACTCGGGCAATCTGACAATTAAGTCCAAAAGGCAACGTAAATAGGTTTGCATTCGTAGTTATTTAGTGTTTCTCGAAGACTTTGCCAGGGTCCATTCAAGTCACCTACCAGGTATGCTCCTTCAGGGTAAATATATTGAGCCCTGTCACAGCTCAGCCATCATAACCAAAGAAACGTCTGCCCAACTCTCTTCTTCGGCTGGCTTATGACAACTCACCAAAAACCTTTCAGAGCTTTTGTGCCTTTTTTCGTTTTCTATAAGAAATCTTCCTGTTTTCGATTTCTTATTGGTAATTCTTTTCGTTGGGTGCCAGAAAAGTGTGGGCTTCCCAAGGATATAAGGGATTGGTGGGAAAAAGTAGGGGAGGGTGAGTCTAGACCCTGTACACGGAAATCAATGGGAACAAAAGTGGCTTTTACGAAATAATTGATTCTAGTACGGCAAACAATGAAATAACTGGCCGACACGCTTCGTATCAGATGCGTTCTGCTCCCCCCCCCCCCCGAACCGTTTTATTTTACTGGATAGCTGCTCACTGAAGCGATTCTCGCAGAGCGGTTTATTTCCTGAAATTCTTTACACTGTATACGACCTGTAACTTTCTAAATAAATCCATTATTTCGTAGAATGAGAGTCGGTTCGTTGGGTCTTATACTCGTTAGAACTGAAAGAGATAAGATAACCATAGAACGTAGAACAAACAGTTCCTGAACAATCCAAATTGAGCAGTGGCATTTTCCGCCATATCGGCACCAGATTGGCACCATTATGGGTTTTGGAGGGCATAACTACAAGGTGCACTACATAAAAATGGAGGGGAAAAGAGCGGATTTCTTAGGCTTAAAATAACGTTGTTTTCTCCACCAACAAAAATCGCGCGTTTTAAGGTCTAAGAAATCACTCTTAACAGCATCGGCTTCAGTATGACGCCCTTCTGTTTCTCTCCGCAGTGCCCCTTGCAGCTAACCCATTAAGGCTCCAGCATAGAGTTATACATAATAATACTACGTTGTGTCACTGTCCTATAGAGGCACGAGGAATAGTTTGTTCTGAGACCTATTCAGAACAACTATTCTTCGTGCCTCTGTTTATCGGGGATGGCGAACCTTTCAGTCATTCAGGGCCCATTAAAAACCAGTGGGGGCAGGGACTATCTAGTCGCAACCGGTCTTCTGTATACTTCCGCCACTTTCGGGCCACATCCGCTTCATGCTTTGTTTTTTTTAAAATTCATTTTAACTAATTTTTGGACGTTGAATCGAATGGTGTAAAACGTTTGTCTCTATCATCGTTCCGTAGATAATGGGATCAGTTATCGGCCACTTCCACTTCATACTTTTATTCCTTTTAATTAATTTTTGGTCGCTGAATCTAAAGGTGAAAACCGTTTGTCTCTATCTGGTATTTGCCATTCCGGAATTGAAAAAGATGACGGACGAACGGACATAGTCGTTTCTATAGAGCAGCGTCAAGTGACGTCATATTGGCTACGAGACACAATTTGGAGGTAATAGCTACAAGGTGCACTAGATTAAAATGTAACGGAAAAAACGGCACTTCTAGTCAAAGCAGTGCTTTGAGAGCGGATTTCTTAGGCTTAAAAGAACGTTGTTTTCTCCAATAACAAAAATCGCGCGTTATATAGGCTAAGAAATCCAGTCTAATAGCATTGGTTTCAATAAGACTATCTTCCTTTATCCTCCAGTGCTCCTTGCAGCTAACCCAGTTACTGGCTCCACCATAGAGTTATACACAATAATACTACGTCGTGTCACTGCCCTATAGTCTTCCCAGCTTTCGTTGTACAGAAAACTAAAAACTCTATGAAAACGCACATAGTTAGCGCATTGGTTGAGTCTGACATAAGGCCTTAGGGCTTCGTCGGGCAGGTGACCGGGTGCGGTTAACGCTCGCTAAAACCCTTTGACCCTTTTGAGTCTGTCTATCATTGTTCTTCGACCAATAATTGGTAGAAGGCGTGCACGTGAATTAAGAACAACTGTTTCACGCAGGCATTGTTGTCTTAATACATCATCCACTGTTTGAGGGATGGGAGACAACAATGTCGAGACGGGCATGCATCGAACTATATTGTGTTTTGCGCTTCAGTGTCATATTCAAACGGATCCACCAGATGAGGGATGGGATAATTCTTGTTTCCTTTGTTCGCTGGAGGACGATTGTGAATAGGATGTCGCCCGGTGTTCTCGTGATGAGATGTAACAGTGTCGAAACGTGCAATCGAGCTATATTGTTGTATCTCGTCACGAAATCGCCGGGTGTTATTCTATTTATCAACGATTTCAAGATTGCAGCCTACTCATTGTTATAAGCGCGCGTTTGGTGATTGTTGCCGATTCCAAAATCTTCCTTTGGCGAACAAGGGAAACAAGAATTTTCCCCTTGCCCCACAATACCGAAGAATTCAAAATAGCTATTGTATAGCCCTAGAACACGTGTGATTCTCACATTGAAGCGCAGGATATATTGTTAGGCACGCGATTGATAATTGTCCAAAAACAGATCAGTGTTTCCCCCAAATCAGGTATTTGAGATATCATCCCTCGACTTAGTGTTGTCAGCAGTTAAAGCGTACCAGTAACCATTGCAACCATTACCAGAAGAGGAAGAGATGATGAAGAAATCGGCAGATAAGCTCTTTTCTTTGTTACGTGTTACGTTACAAAATAATGTGGTAACATTTTTCCTGTTGTTTATAAATTATTATCCACAGGATAAATCGTTGGCCACTGCCGTGTGCTGTGTGTCGATATAATGAACTCGAATGTTTGTCGAGGTCTTGGGCGTACTTAACTCACTTCGTTACGGGCGACGCTTGTTCGTACCGTACCCAAAGTAACAAACAGCGGGCGACTGTACCGATGCAACATTGTGACGTCAACAGTAAAACTATGACATCGCGTGGTCTAGCGGCTGCTAGCTTGGAGGACAAGCAGGACGTAAACATCTTCTTACATTATAATGCAAAAACGACGACAACGACCTCCGAAGGGCGTGCGTGTAAATTCTTTGGTGAAAACGTGCGTGCGTATCATTTCTTTGGCCAGAAGTCGAAACTGGTACATTGTTGCCTTGAAAAGTTGAAATTGGCACATTGTTGCCTCGACTAACAATTTGCTCTGCGCGATCATCGCAGTGGCAAGCCTTACATGACGTCGTGCACGAAGGTGTTATTCTTGCACGCAGTACGGACTGCTCTAGCCAAAGCCATAAACTGGGGGAAGGCCCTGAACGGAGAATGCCCGTGTGTGCTGGAAAGGGGAAGTTCAATCAGACAACACCGAGTGAAAACTGGGAAACAACCACGGGCGAAACAAAACCCCGGGCGAAGCCGGGCACTACTGCTAGTATATGTTATACTAATGGTATCAGCACGGCTACAATAATGGAAGAATTGATTATCTTCGAGAGTATCAGTTAGGCTTTAACAATGGAATAGTTGTATAACTTACACAGGTTGTTGTTCGAACGACGTTGTTTGTTCGCCTAAACCAGAATTCCACTTGCGGGAACTTGTATGACTAACTCGTCGGTCTGACATGTTCCAGCACAAATCCCTAGCAAATCCATGGGTGTTTGCTCACCAGGTCTCAAGAAATCATTAAAAAATGAGGCGTCAAGTTGGTTTCTAATCAAAATTTGTAGTCGGGTGGTCCACAAAAAACTGACGACCCAACATTTTCGAAGTCCAACTTTTCTAGTTAGCTCCCCACAGAACCAAGGATAGAAATCAAATCTAATGAAACGGGTGGATTTCTGTCCTCTCCTGGTTCTGAGAGGTGCTTACTAGAAAATTTTGATTCAGAAAATGTTGGGTCGTCAGCTTTTTGTGGACCACCATGTAAAATAAAGCGGATAGTCGGATTTTCTTTCAAAAAATTATAACGAGGACAAGTATATTTGTTGGTGAGAATTATAGTATTTACGATCACTGCACGCAGTCACTCCTGCTCCCTGCAAATAAAAATGCAATAGCATGCAGTTCCCTCAAAAATTATCCTGTATTTTGGGGTGCGAATATATGAGCAGATTTTGGTGTGTATGTACAGGGTGGTTCACAAAAAACTGACGACCCAAGATTTTCTAAAGTCCAACTTTTCTAGTTAGCATCCCTCAGAATCAGGAGAGGACAAAATTTTCCCGTTTCATTAGATTTGAATTCTGTCCAATCGTGGTTCTGAGGGTGCTAACTAGAAAAGTTGGACGTAGAAAATTTTGTTTTCAAAGTTTTTTTTTGTGGACTACCCTGTATGTGCACACGTGCTTATTCGTGTCCCAAGCGGTAGCCGGACTTTCGAGCCATCTCTATGTTCACGGCAACTTAATTTGCAGCACATTAAAAACCAGCAAAACATGGATTCGGGGATCCCACTTTTCAATTAAGAACTTATATTGGGAACTTGCACATTAGACCACCCTTGATTTCACAAATCGCAGCTCAAATCTCGGGGACATAACAGATCTGCACATAACATTTGTACGAGTTGGAGTCGTCTGATACAAATTCCAATGGTAATTTAAGTATACTAAAAAATTAGTTCATATACAAATACGGTAAGTTTGTGCGATCAAGGATAAACACTATAGAGGCTGTTCCTGGAGACAGTAATCTCGCTCAAGGTCATAGGTATACACAGTTTAATTTTCGAAAGAACTGAGTCTTTCTTGGTCACAAATCAGAGAATAAGAAATCATAAAAGTGGTGCTCAATTCAACAAATTGACCCCACGCATCACGCTATTTTGAAATAGTGACCATTTCGACCATTTCAAGATGGGGTGCTGCGTGGGGTCAATTTGTTGAATTGTGCATCACTTTTATAATTTTTATTCTTTGTTTTGTGACCAAGAAAGACTCAGTTCTTTCGAAAATTAAATTCAGTGTATAGAGCAGTGACATTTGCCGCCATATTGGCACCAGTATGGGTTTTGGAGGGCATAACTACAAGGTGCACTACATAAAAATGGAGGGAAAAACAACGGAAGAACGGATTTCTTAGGCTAAAAATAACGTTGTTTTCTCCAACAACAAAAATCGCGCGTTTTAGGTCTAAGAAATCACTCTTCACAGCATCGGCTTCAGTATGATGCCCTTCTGTTTCTCTCTGCAGTGCCCCTTGCAGCTAACCCATTAAAGCTCCAGCATAGAGTTATATACAATAATACTACGTCGTGTCACTGCTCTGTACCTATGTCCTCGTGCGTGGTTAGCCTATCCAGGAAAAGTATCGCAGTGTTTAATTCATATAGCCTACATGAAATTTATTTGCGCGATATTCTCACTTGAAAATGTATTTTTAAGCCTAATAGTCATTACGGAACAAATTTATTACTAAACTTTTACAAGTTAGTTCATGGAGGTGGGGCATGGGGGTAAAAGTACCACCTTCACCCACTTAAATAGTTTCTTGGCCCTATCCTGATACCAAGGAAACCAATCAGTAGGCTAGCTATAGCATGTGGCATTTGCAACCCCCAATCTGTGCGTAAGCTGCTGGGTAATATTTCATTTGGGTATATAAGTTCCATGCCTATGACATGGGAGCGGTGGGGATGTAAGGGACGGTCAACGGGCAGACAAAGGTTCATAAGCGGACTGGTGCGGCAGGGGGTCAGCGTTTTCTGCGTGCTGTTTTGCTGGATACTGAGACTAACTCTCACTGCCGTCTTAGTAGGAAAATTGACCTGAAATTAAATATTTGCTTTCACGAAAATGGCTGTGATACAAAAAATTGCAAGTCGAAATGTATAAATTTTAGTGAAGTCGAGGACGCAAAATACCTTGGAATAATTATTGATAGTACGTGGAAGTTTAAACCTGCAGAACTTTATTACTGAATTTAGCCAAATTATGCCTATTTTGTAGGATTAAAAAATATTCGCAATATTAAAATTAAAAGGAATCTGTACACTATGCTTTTGGATTGAGAGCATTTTGCGATATGCTGCTGATGGTTTATGATCATGCAACAAACTCTAATGGATAAGCTGCAACACCGACAAAATAAAACAATTACAATTTTATTCAAGAACGAAAAAGCCTTAATACTAAAAATATTTTCCAAAATCAAAAAAATTTAGAAGATAAGGCCTAGGCAGTTACGCGACTAATTACACCATGGGAAAATTATTTTAATACTCATTTCAAACAAGTAAAGGAGGAAAAAGCAAAATTATTAAGGAAAACTACTTTCAGATACAAGATTCCTCAGGTTTTGAACGATTATGAAAAAAAAATTGCGGATACAATTCCTAATTTTATTAATCAGTTTAGTATTGGAAAAGTAAAGAAATTCATTAAAACGTGGTTATTACAGGTATACATCTGTTGATAATTTTTTTTTTTTATGTTCATTTTGCATGGCACTAGTGTTTTGTTTGGTTGTACTGTTCTCCCTAATTTTTACGTACTGTATTTTTGTTTGATTTTCTGTATTTGACATACATATTGAATTACATTGTGTCGGTTAACTGTAAGGAATTTCTTTGTAATCTACTCGGCAAGACAGGTTCATTTCGAACGTTTGCCGTTTTCAGGAATAAACACACTTTATTATTAGTTCATATTCATAACAGGCGGTGACCCCTTCCCCCCCACGGAACGACTGAACAGCAGTGAAGCCAACATTTCCTCGTTGCACATCTTTGATGCACCCGCCGGAAGCCAACGCATATCTGATAGTATACTGTTCAGACAGACAGGCATCAAAACAAACTCTCGCCATGCTTCAGAGATCGGGAATATGTTTAAAGAACGGCCAGAATACTTTTTTTTTTCATTCATCGTCGACGCTCAGTTTACAATGAAAGACAAGGCAGACAGATTGTAAAAAAAAACAAAAAAAAACAAAAAACAAGGCAGGAACACTGACAGGTGCTGCAAAAGACAAACAGCAGTGGGGTTTTTTTTTTAATACACATGTTTTTATTTTTATTTTAACATGAGTAAAGAAAGCAGCCCGCATTCTAGCCACAAGACATCAAGGCTGCCATGTGTTAGCCACCAGCCCAGTACCCATTAGGTTATTTTTAGATCAAGAAACAAACATCACGTCTGTAAAATCACCAGAAATATTTACGCCCGCAAATCCACAACACCAAACTCATTTGTTCAAGGCAAAGATCATGAAAACGAATCCTTGCATTCTTTAGCGCACGAACAGAGTCGCTCAGAAGTCATGTTTACTTATCTTGTACAGGCTACGTTCCCTGATCGCCACCTTACAGAGCCATTAGGCGACAGGGGTACATCGAATACAAAATATTGTGTTTGTGTATGTGTGGCTGGGGGGTGAGGGTGTTGCTGAAATTTCTACCTGAAACTCCATTTTTCTTCCGAAAAACTTGATGACGCGAACTCCCGTTTTTCCTACTGAGGCCTATTTTACCGACTCAAGACTTTTATGTCACACCTCCTTCCACATCGCACCCCTTTACTTTGCCGTGATCAGATAAAGAAAGAAGGAAATACGACGATTAACTAAATTTAGTTAGTTTTTTTAAGTTTAATAATTTAGTTTTTGTTCATATTGAACAGCAACGTGCACAGACCCCCCCCCCCCCCGAGATGCTGCAACTTTTAGTAAAAGGGCATAGTTAAGTTATAATGGACGTTTTTTTTTGAGTACATGTACCTTTTTATCCTTTTGCTGTCACTCTTTTTACCCTTTTCTGCCCTTTTCAAAAATGCCTTTTTTGCGATAAGGGTAGGGGCATCCCCCCTCCCTCGCCCCTCCTTTGCACGTCTCTGATATTGATAACAGTATGGCCCGTCCATGCCATCTTAGAATTTAGTACGTCTTTGAGCTCATACGGCACTTTACAACGGTGATTCACATTACTGTGATCTTGCCATTTGCTGTCAAAGTTCGGCATGAAACCGATTTATTCTGGTTTCGATTTTTGAAATCAAACTGAAAATAAGGTGTTGCGTCACTGTTTGTGGAAATTAGTAGACGCTCAATTTATAGTAGAGGTATAGTGATTCAAGCAAAACCTGGCCACCTAAGCTGATATCTTTAGTTTGCTTGCAGAAGTTCAGATAATGATTTGTGACATCTGTTGCTAAGATTGTGGCCAGAAATGCCTCCTATAGTATATTGCGGTTAAACCAGTTCAAAAGCCTAGGAAAATTAAGTAAATGAAGCAGTGCAGGCCGGCCAGGTTTATCGAACATCTTGTTCAGACCTGGCTACTGATTCCGTTAGACTTGGCCACACGTAAAACAGCTATTAACTATACGCTGATAACCATAAGTTATTGAATCTGTTTATGGTACGACTATAGTTATAAAGCCCGTCATGAAGACTGGCGAATCTAGGAGTACACCGGCCCCATAATAGTGAAATGTGTAATTTAAATAATGCAGGTTCTTGAAGATGGGTAATTATGCTAAGGTGGCTTCGCTTACTCAATCCTTGTATCCTGCATGTGCATGTTTGTAAAGATGTTGTTTGCAGTATTATTGTTAGACCATTGCTTCAGAATTTTTTCCTTCGATAAATTCTTTTTCTTGATCTTTCTTAGAGAAAAGGTATTGTTGTTTTTAGCATTGTTAAAGCATTGTTTGCTGAGCGCTGGCGAAAAGGTGGCAACTACCGTTTTATGGGTTAAGATTACTTACATTAAATTGTTCAAAACTGTAAAAATGTGAGTTATTAAGGATGGCTATGGTTTAAATGTTAGACTGAAATTATGAAGGGGCACACTGTTGCCACATGTAAACTTGTTTCCCTTTACAAGAACCCATTGTTGTGCACAGCTTTCGTGTTGCAGCGACTAAACAATCACAGCACTCTGGTCATTCTTCCGCCAGTTCTGGGTCCTCATGATATCCTTACAGTAAACTGCAGCTTAGACGTATCTAGACCTCGTAAAGTAGCTGCTGGATTTGATCTAGAGATGATTTATTTGCTATTAGGCCAATCGAATCATTAACCGGATAGGTGGCTAGCTTTTTTGGACTAATAGTGGCCAGGTCAACCGTACTACACCTGCCAACAATTACATCGTCAGTTTGCAAATTTGCGTTGATCAAACAGTAACAGCGTTTTATATAAACTGTTCTAGATATCTCCCATAATATCCATACTATGGTTTCAATTGGTGCGGTTCCGTTCTTTTACCTTAAGAAAAAACCTCGTGCTTACCTAGTGCACCTACTTTTTTGATAGTCTAGCCTACGTGTGGTGTTTTAAAATTGTTCTAACTGAGCAACGCATAATCACTGTATAGCCCTCTACCGGTTAAAAAATGCAACATCTTATATACAGAATGCTTTTACCAAAGAGTTGTTTTGTTTTTGGGGTGTATATGGTAGATAAAGCGAAAACGCCTTAGCTGGCCAGGTTTACCTTGATAGCCATCTTTTACCCCATTCACCCTAGTAGTATTATATTTAGTGCTCATTTAGTTTCTTTAAAATAATTGGATTATCGTTACTCCGGGTTGTTCAGGCGAAATAACATCGGAACCAAGAAGCAATTACACTTTATAAAAAGAAAACGTTTAGTTGACTTGTCGGTTTCAACTATACTACAGGTTATCTCCCTACTACAGGTTATCTCCCTACTGAAAGCGATAATTTATCTGAAAGATTCCTACATTGTTCTACGTAACATTCGGCAGAGATAAAATTGGAGCGATCTTGATGTTTTAGACCCGCGAGTGAAATCGCGCTGGCTAAATAAGTCTTCAAGTTAAGGGTGCGTTTATATAACAGTCTCACAAGGCATTATCGCAGTTACAAGCGAGCTAAAAATACCTGAAATGTCAACATTGCTTCGGTTTTCGCCTTGAGAGACACTAATGAGACAGATAATAATGAGAGGTCAGAAGCGACTGGGGGAAAATTATTAATTCAACAAGAATTCTTTATTTTATTGTCATGGATGGATACACCTGCACGCCTTTAATCAAACCTATTCGTACATAGTTATCCAGGAAGCGATTGTACGATGGCAACAACACTTTCGCTATCGCGTGGGACTCTCAACTAAGGGCACGTTAACGCAACGATTTGCGTTTACATTCTCGTGGCTGAAATTTAATCGCGATGCCAAAGGTTTCGTTTTCAAGGTAACATCGCTTCCTGAATTAGCAAAATCCGACATCGTTTGAGCAAATGATTGTAGTCCTATAATTGGTGGCAGTAAGATAAAGAATTCCTCCTTACGAAACAATTTTCCCAATCGCTTCTAAACTCAATTATAGACTTGTTTCAGTGCGAGCTGGCATAGCTAAACAGCCGCCATGTTGGAATTTCAGATGATTTCTAGGTTCTAGCTGCGAGAATGCAGAGGCGAATCGTTGCGTAAACGCGCCATAACTGCCGACTGCGAGCGCGCATTGCGTGATATGAGCGTAAATACTCCCTAACTTGGCTCAAAGCGGAAGCAATTTTTTTTTTATTCTTGGTTTCTTGAATTCAGTACATTCAAACTAAATAAAGACAAGTAGGGAAAATGAATTTGAGCTTCGAACTTGGACATCATATTTGGAAGCGAGACTACCCGTTTTCCTACGTCTGTTCTGTGGATAAGTAATGGAATAAAAACAAAATATGACGCTAATTTATGCTAGAAGATTTGATGTCGAAAAGAATTCTCGCACATATTGTAATAATAATTTGTCACTTTAATATTGGACGCATTAAATGAGTTTGCTTCTCTTTCTACTGTATTTTTTTCCACGGTCTTTGAAAAAATCGATTAAATACACAGTTCATACTTGTTGCAAATATTAAGTTAGTAATGCAAATTTTACTTCAATTCAATGCCTACCGCATATTCGAAATTAAAATAAAGAACGAACAATTGTATACTGGGTGGTCCATAAAAAACGCAACAGCAAAATTTTTGTTCAGTCAAAACTTTTTTTTTGTTAGCACCCTCCAGAACCGTAAAGGGTCAGATGATGTCTAATAGAACGGGTAGTTATGAAAGTCCCTTTACGGTTCTGAAAGGTGCTAAACAAAAACTGTTTGAACTTAAGAAAAATGTTGCTGTTGCGTTTTTTATGGACCACCCTATACATACAATGTAACTAAAATACAAGGCTGGATTCGTTCATCAGTGGTCTTCTGCCATTAATAATAAAATGACGTGGCGCGCGTGCTTAACGAATATTAAATTTTCTAAATATATGTATATATATGGATTTTTTTAATGACTGGTGAAAATTTTCCCATTAAAAAACAGGGTTTTCCGCATATTACAGATTCAAAATCCCTGATCCCCTTAACCAATTTTATCCATAAATAAAATCGACGTGAAAAGTTTGAAATTTATTAAACAACGGGTTTAAAAGTCAACGGGAGCCACTGATACACTAAACTATTCTATAGATACGTAACTTGAAATAATCGTATGAACTTGTAGAATCTTTGTTTTGAATTGGCGATTTTCGATGCCGAGTTACCGATCCAAATCAACGATTGAAAGTTCAAAGGGTTTCACGAGCGTTAACCACTCCTGGTCATCTGCCCGAAGCCCTAAGGACCTATGTCTGCAACAGCCAAAAAGTTCCAACTCGAGGCAACAATGATCCACTTTCAAAGTCAAGACTTTGTATTTAGTTAGCAATAAGTTGTCGACCATTATTCAAAACAATGTAGCTGTCGTATATGACATTGCAAATTTGATGCCAAACTCATTGTTATTCCTCGTGCATTACGAACCTAACGGGCTTGTGCCCCACTTTCGAAAATTCTTTTTCCACCTTTTTTTTCCACCCAGGAACATGTCCCCCTCCATTTTAGATTTTTTGGGCCTTTTAACTTGAATTCGAATCCCCATTTCCCAATGCCCCGATATGGCCACAAGCTACATCTCGTTCTTCCAAAATCAGTCATAGTTTTACACAATTGCTGAATTTAAATGGTGAATTTCGATACCGTTTCTAACTTATACAACCCTAATCGTTCGATTCATACTTAAGCCTACTTGTGAGCCAACCCCGTCATTCAGGCGAACCGTTAAAATTAACATCCATTTAAGTACTGAACCACTTCTTGGGTGCAATTACTTATCTTAGGCATTCGAAGAATTAGTAACATTCTGTAAGAATCCCC
>JAHWFP010234015.1:6208-21829 GCA_023313725.1 Lithobius niger | reverse complement strand
AGTTTCCACTCACCATGTAGTCAATACATCTTGTATGGCACAGTGGAACCTCGATTATCTGAATGCAGTTTATTATTCTCCAGAAAATTGGACAAATTGGACTGTTTTCATTTCTTATCATTATTCTATAGGTTCCTTTAAACATTTTGAAACAAACTGTTCTTGCAATCTTCTTCCATATAAAAACTCTAATAAAAAGCATAAATCACTAGCCTAACAAAATGCAACTCAAACATTGAAATTCCATTACTTTAAAATTCTACAATCCTAGCAAACCTCAGTCACAATTAGCTTCGATAATCGTGGTCATACTGTTGCCAACATGACTATTTAAAATTTATGCTGTCAACATTTCTACTTATAATTTTATTCCACTCCAATATTACAGCCGAAACGGTTATTGAGTAGTCATTACTGCCTGCCTGAATCTCAAACCAATGCCGCAAAAATAGTCTTGTTTCCGCTAGAAACTGCGTGAAAAAAAAAAGTTGTTTCTCGGCTGGTGAAAGCTAATTTTTTTTTCCTGCGCCAGCGGCCAATTTCCTCTTTCTCTCATGTTTGCTTAGGGAAAAAAAATAGCATGAATTCATGTTGCCAGAAAGTGAAATACGTCTTGACATTTTATAAGCTCACTTTTTCAGGTAACGCAACCAATTCATAAAAACTGTGCTTTTGCTGCAACAAGCAAGGTATACAGCAAGCAAACATGGAAAAAAGGGTTCAAGTGGAAACTTGTAGACTGTGAGGCAGTAGCTGAGAAACTGATTTCTTTTTTAAGTGACATAAATGATATGTTTTTTTTTTTTTAACTTTTTTTCTTCGTAAAGGTAGACCGACAGTACTAGAAAATTCCCCCTTCCTTTTTTAAAGTTATAATTTTTAGACACAATATCAGTGTATCAAATAACCAGGCCTAGCTAACCCGAGAAACACAAACTTAATATGGCTGTAGCTTTGCAACTGCATGAAGAAATTGGCTAGTGTGCACTGAATCCGACTCACGGGCCTACACAAAATAGATGATGGTCGTTATTTGAAGAAAAAAAAAACTTTTGGCGTTGTGGGACTAAAATTCCAGACACCAACTGCAGTATAGGTTTCTTTTCATGGCAGTGTCTCAGGTCCCGGTGATGGGATTCGGGTTCTAAATTCTCCAGTCCAGGTGCACATTTGATTGGTTGATGATAGAATTGGAAGTGTAGGCTATCTTAAATTTGTAGATTATGATGTCATAAGAAGAACCGGTATCACCACCCCCCAAACACTCTACTAGTCCCGGTGCCGGGACTCAAGTACCAAGCTTGGCTTCTCCCTGATCATATTTAAACATGTCTTAAATGACTAAACTAGACTCTCATAATTTAATTTCAATTTTCAATATCCAGGGATTGGGCTTAAGGACTTCTTTTAAAAGTCATGGCACTTTGGCCCTAATAATACTGTAGGGTAATTTCCTGTGCCCTACTCAAAAAGAAATTGTTCAGCCTTTTTAAACAAATACTATTTTTTCTAGCACCTGTACTACTGTGGTCGTGTCCCGTGATGTTTTGGTGACTATGCGAGGCCTACTTTGCAACAAAAGGTATTTCACAGAATGTCAGTCAGAAAACCGACTGGCAACAAACAAAACAAAAAAAACATCATCATAGGCTAGTTCCACAGAATACATTCAAAACGTGGAGTACGGCCTAATAGGCCTAAACTTATTCTTGTTCACACGTAGGCCTAAACTAAAAATAAAAAATAAAATTTCCCAAGAATTTTTACGCCTCATTGAGTTCCCAACCCCCACCCCAATATTTACGCCACTGATTCATGTTCGGGTATGTAAAAAAAAAAGTGGAAAAACATGCAAAACAAGAAAATATAATCTGCGAAAACGGCTAACGTTTCTTCACAGTAAATCCCCTATTCTCTTCCCACTATCACAATAAAAATTAAAAAAATAAACGTAACTGTTTCGAGCCTATTTGGACGCGTTGCCGGGACAGGCCGCTAGTTTGCGTGTGTGGATCCAGGTAAACATAAGAATCAAGAATCAAATATAAAACTTATTTTGACAAACATAAAGTAGTTTTGATTAGGTTAGGCTTGGCTACGTTAGTTACGAAGGTTAGGTGCACTTCAACACGATAAAAGGCCTAGTTTTCAACGAATTCGTTAAAATCTGGACCCCCGTTACCGGGCCCAGATACATAGCCGACGTGCTACGCAAGGGTTACAAACTTTTCAAATGCATAGGATTACTATTTAGGGGGTGGGATTTGATTACATAGAAACTGCTTCCGAAAATACAACGACCAGCTCACCTTTCCAAATTCAATACTGAATGCAGTAGCGAAAATCGGAGACATACTTAGAAAGATACAGCCATGATTTGAACTCTAGCCTTAACCAAGTTGCGAACAAGACAATTTAATTTTAAAAGTGCTTACCTCCAAAATGATCTTGTCCTTTGTGGCCAAAATTCTCACTGGTCGAATTGGGCGGCAAGGATCAGGCTCGATCACAAAATCGGTGCGGACGACTTCGATGCAGTTTTTAGTCAAAAAGCACCACTCCAGGTCGTTGTAGCGGTCAGTAACTTCCATAACGGCTGACATAACGTCTTCGTTCATGGTAACTCTTGATGGAAAGAATAAACTTTGCTCACTCTTGATCAAATGACGTGCACTAAAGCTGAACTAACTGAATTTAAACTAATCTACAGCTAAGCTAATAAAAATGAAAATAGTCTACATTGACTAGCGATACAAAACAAAAACCGTAAATGAAAGAAAATCACGGGAAGCGATAAACACGAACAACGAAAACAGCGCGAGTTTGAAGCGTACAAATTCAGGGCAGTGATTGGTTCTCGCTCAGCTTCCTCCCAACCAATCAGAACGCGCGAACGGTGGCGCCATCTAGCGAAGTAGAACTACACTATTCCCGGTGAATCTAACCCGTGGAACGATTTCCCAGTGACCAAAACTCTAGCCAAACCACCTATCTCACTCTTGGTTTTAGGCATATTGACTATAGGCCTATAAAGGTTCTATAGGCCTATTGGGTAAAGTTATTTGTTACACCCGGTATAAATAGTAACTAAAGGTAAGTATTTGTTAGTTAAGCAAAAACTAACATTGTCTTTAAAATAACGTTTTTGTAGCAAAGAAATCGAGACACCATTCACAAACAGCAAAGGGGTAGAAAGATGGAATGGGCAGTGTAATCCTGTTTAGTGCTGGACTGACCTATCGGTCCATTAGCCCAGGCCAATAGACCCGTAGGTACTAGACCCGTAGGCCATAAACCCGTAGGACAATAGACCCACTAGGACTTTGCCTCACTAACCATTTCCCCTAAAGCGAAAGGCATGCAGAGGGGTAAAATTAAAAATGAGAAAAGCCTTTCATCCTTTCTTTTTTATTTTGTCTTGTCGTTGTGAGTCCTCTTATTTCAGGGATGATCGCTTTTGGTTGAGAAAAGTTTGGGTTTCAGGCGAGCACACCCTAGGTAGACAGCATAATTTGCTCCCAAAAGGTGTTGAGATGTTTTTATCAACGGTAAAGAAAACAAATAATAATTGGCGAAGTGTACCGTAAGCACCTATAATGGACACTAAATTGCAAAATGTTGGTTGGTTGGTTGGTTTGTTGCTTGGTTGATTTGTAACCTGTGTTGAGCCCAAACGAAAGGTCGGATTGGAATGAAATTTGGTACATCACTTGAAATTCTAAAAGTATCGCAGAGCTAGAATTTGCCATAAGTGACAAATTATTACGGAAGATATTACAAATTTTCGAGTTTATTTGTAAAACTCACCATTGTAAATTTGGAATCCTGTATAGTTAATCATACAGCTGATGAGTAATAAAATCCTGCACATCGAGCTAAAAGGATGAAATTTGGTACACAAGTCTTTCTTAGTAGTAAGAAACAGAAAAGGCACAAGAAGCACCCACCCACCTACACAAACATCAACAAATAACGAACAAGCATATCAAAACGATATTTTAAGGCATTAAGAGATGGGGCACGAGCAACATGAGAGAGAAAGGCATTCCAGGCATGGACAACCCTTTCTGTAAAGAACGTGGCAGCAAAGTTTATTCTGGGACACAGAACCACAGATGCGAAAATGATTGCTGCGAGTAAAATTGAAATTCGGTGAAAAAAAAAGATCAGAGTTAACTTTAAGGAGGTTATGAGTAAGTTGGTAAGTAAGATCTTGTCCCCATGGTGAGAGCGGTTTTGAATGATAGTAAGTTGAAGGTTACGTAGGCGATATGGTAGGACCCACTCAGTAAGGCGCCGCTGACAATTTTCAAGATGGTTCAATGAGTAAAGAATGTAAGGCTGGCAGATTTGAGAGCAATAATCGAAAACTGGAAGAAGGAAAGTTTTGAATAAGGCAGTAAAAAGGGGGAAAAATGAGATCAGAGAAACCATTTAGAATGAAATATGCCTTGCGGAAAACTTTAGAGACGACATTTTCAGTGTGAAGATTGGAATTAAGAGAAATGAGATACCAAGGTCCATATGACTAGCAACAGGAGTAATCAGTTTTCCAGACAGACGGTAAGGAAAATGCGGGTTGTTTTGACCAAAGTAAAGAACATGGCATTTATTAGTGTTAATAAAAAGGGAATTTGCAGTCTACCAATCAGCGACACGTTGGATATCATCTTGAAGCAACTGGCAAGAGACAGAGTCAGAGAAATGTTTCAAGTCACCAGCGTAACAGACATTGGCCGATAGAATAACAGATGGTAAGTCAGAAATGAAAATTTTAAAAAGGAGAGGGCCAAGAACGGAGCCTTGAAGCATCCCCGAAGCCAGTGTACATAGGAACCACGAAGAATGACACGCTGATGCCTAGATTGAAGATAGGCGTTGAGCCAGGAAATGATGCCAGGAATGAAACCAAACCGCGCTAATTTAGAAAGTAACTTAGAATGTGAGAAGTGTCAAAGATTTTTCTAAAATCGAAAAAACAAGGTGACTGTGGGTAGACCAGAATCAATAAGTTTAGTGATAGGTTCATATGTGGAAAGGAGATTGGTAAGGCAAGAGAGTTTAGGAAAGAATCCGTGTTAGGTGTTCGGTAGAATATTAAGTTGACAACATTGAGTGAAAAGTTCAGAATGGACCAGCTGTTCAAAACTTTTGGATATTGACGAAAGGAGATTGATGGGCCTATAGTTAGTAACAAGGAAAGAGAAACCAGTTTTGTGAATTGAGGTAACATGAGCAATCCTTCCACCGAGTAGGAAAGGAGCTAGAAGTAATAGAATTGGAAAAATAAAAAAATAGTGGGTTGGTGATAGATTCAGCACAATTTTGAAGAAAAATCGGAGGAATGTTATTGGGGCCAGAAGAAAAATTATCGTATAGGGATTTAAGAGCCGAGAAGACACCAGCAGCAGCAAATTGAATTTTGCTAGTTACAAATTGCATGGGTTCAGGATAAGAGGCAGGATGAAAAGTAATGGAAAAAATTATTCAGCCTAGTAGAAATGGTAGACTCATCAAGGGAGAAAATATCATATTATCATCATTTTTAATGAAACATAAAGGGAAACATTTATTATTCTTTTTAAGATAGGAAAAAGTAACTTTGGGTTTTGTTTAGAAGAATCAAGTTGCTTTCAAGTGCAAATTTGGCAAGTTTAATATGCGCAGTGGCATTTTCCCTACCTGCAAGAAAATTTGCCATGTTAGATGGAGAAGGAAAGGAGCAGAGTAGGCAGTCAGTATGTTTTTTGTTTTTTTTCAAAATGGCGCAAAGTTCAGGGTGGACCAGAAGGAAGCCGATTTCTTAGCTGGAGGAATGAAGTGAGATATAGTACCTTGAAGAAAAGCAGTAAGTTTATGACTTTGAGAGCTGACATCAAGACTGGAAAGCTCAGTGAACCATTCGATACAGAAGATCATGCAGTTTAGAATTGGATAATCCGCAGAACGAAAATTGTAAGATACGAACTGGATTTAGTACTGAAATCAATATTGAGTGAAAACGTTAGTACATCATGGCCACCACGTCCAAAGTATGGTGAATGAGTAACTGGGGAAAGGTTAAGAGCGGAAGAAGAAATAATCAAATCAAGGAGAATGGAACATTGGTTTGCGCGATGATGAGTGGGCTTCAAAACATGTTTAATGAAGTTGTAATCTTGTATGAAATCAAGAAACTCGAATGAGGCACTGGGGGTTTAGCTCAGAAGTAGTAGCACTATGCCAGTTGGTATTGGGTAAATTAAAGTCACTCATGCAGAAGAACGGACTTTACCGGTTGGTGTACCCTGTATTGGTAAGCATGGCAAGAAAACTGGGCCAGTGAGGAAACCTTTCATCGGAGTACGGTAAACACACCCAATGTTGATGTTGTTACGGTGAGGAATGAGAATGGAGCCCCAGAGAGATTTCCATTCTTCGAGGAATCAGAGAAAGAACCGCTGCAGGAAGATGAAATGCTATTTATGATGTAGGTTAAAACGCCGCCGTGACCCCTAAGTATACGGTCACTGTGGTACGCACAATAGCCATCAATATTGATTGCAGAGTCTGGAATAACAGAAGTAAGGCGAGTTGCCGAAACTCCGATAACGTCTAATGAGTACGATGGTATGGCAAGTTGAAGTTCATCAAGTTTATTAAGTAGTCCCATAGCATTGAAGCAAATGCAGGATAGACAGGGGACAGAAGGTATAGCTGGACTGCGTAGAAGTGAATGGAAAAATTTTGATTCTGGATCCTCCTCCAGTAGTAAGCTGGTGCCTGTAGCAATTGCTTGCAATGCTGACGATGTCATTTGTAGATAACTTATCATTGTCTTGGGTATTTTCCTCGGTTTGAATTTCGCTATTGGCAGATTTATTTCTTTATGGAATATTGTCAGTGGGAAGAGACATTGGTGACTTGGAAGAATTTTGTTCGGATTGTTGTTGGGTATGAGACGGATTATCAGAGCTTGTGTTGCTTGAATTATTCCTCTGAAATGTCGATTTAGGACACCTGAGGAAACGCACGATTTTAGCATGAGAGGTCGATATATTGGAGCACATGATGATGTCACTACATATTCAGTGGTGGTACAATTTGAAACAGCCATGGGATCCCCATGAAATACTTCCAAGGGTTCCCAGTGTCCCCCAGGCCCTCCTTTTTACAAGTGCTTCCTTGTGCCCCCCCCCCTTTTACAAGTGCCCCTGTGCTCCCAATTTGAGGCTTTACAAACAAATTTTTGCAGATCGAGCTAAATTCGCGAATTATGGTAAACAAGTCATTCTTACCAGCACAAATCGAATCATCCAAGGAGCGCCAATGATATAACCCCAGTCAGGGCTACAGCCCCCCCCCCCCCCGTCCCCCTCCCCGAGGCGGGATGGATAAATTGAAAAATTCTTTCAGCTCGAGGTAAAATTTTGAAACTTCGATCACAAGTCATTGTTACAGGAAGGCAAACCAAGCAGTGCTACATAAAAAAAAAACAAGTCATTGTTAGCAGTGCTTTTTACTCCACAAGATATTGTTAGCAGTACGTATCGAACCAACAATGAATCCTCCATGAAATACAGCCAAGGGCCCCTGGCGAACCCCCTCCTTTGCCCCCTCCTTGCGGGTTGACCATCATATTCTTGCATATCAAACTAAAAGCGTGAATTTGGTACACACGTCATTCCTAGCACCACAAATTGGATCAGCCGAGGAAACCCATGAAATACCTCCCAAGGACCCTCATTGCTCCCCACCTCCCTGACACTTGACCAACAAATTCTTGCAAATCGTGTTAAAAACATTACATTTCCTGCAGAAGTCATTGTTAGCAGCATAAATCGAACCAGCCATGGAACTCCATAAAATACCCCCAAGGGCACCAACGCCCCCATGTGCCGCCTCCCTGAGTCTTGTTCATCAAATTCTTGCAAATCAAGCTAACCGTATGAAATTTCCTACATATGACATTGTTAGCAAAACAAAATGAACCAGACATGGAACCACCGTGAAGTACCCCCCAGGGTCCCTAACCCCTCCACCCCTCCTTTGCACCCTCCCTAAGGCTTGACAAACAAAATCGTGTTGTTCGAGCTAGAAGCATTGAAATTTGGTACACAAGTCTTTCTTAGCAGCACAAATCGAATTAGGCAAGGAACGTCCAAGAAATACCTCAAGGGCCCCCATTGCTTCCTCCCTGAGGCTTTACCAACAAACTCTTGAAAATCCAGCTAAAAGCATGAAATTTCGTACACAAATCTATGTTAGCAGTACAATCGAACCAGCCATGGACTCCCCAAGAAATATCCCCAAGCAATCCCCCCCCCCCCTTTGCCCCCTCCGTGACACTTGACCAACAAATTCTTGATGATCGATGAACAGGAGGTAACTTTGTACAGAAGCCGTTTGTACACATTCTTAGCAGTACACATTCTTAGCAGTACAAATCGAACAAGCCGTGGAACCTCCTCCATCTTGATATTTCAATCCGCTCTGCCTGTAATAGGCCCGAATAGTCCAGTCAAATACGCTGAAAATTGGTACATAAACCGTATACGTCATACTAACTAACATACTAAAACTCCCCAAACATACCGAGTTGAGCTTTCGCCGCCATCTTGGAAAATTGGCCAAAACTGACTACTGGTTTAGGCTTTTCGTCCATTATCCCGTCTCCGTTACCTTTATGGCAATAATGCATAGGACCAAGGTTGTGAAGCATAAAATTTCCGACAAAAATTATATCTGGTGAAAATTTCCAAAATCCTGTAGTTTTACGAGAAATTAATGGTTTAATCACAGCCCCACTCGCATGTTAGCTTTTTTCTGTCATCGCGGTTTTAAATTGTACACAGCTGCGAATGGATCGGATTTACGTCAATGTATGCCGGAATTGGAATTCAAGAAGATAAATAAAAGTTAACGAATGCGCAAACCGCATGCGTTTATCTAAAAGAGTTGGTAAGTTATCACGATTTCTGTTATATGTTGCATATATTAAAATATTTATTTTATATTATTTATTAATTTATTTATTTATTTACACTACCTGGTGGGGAGTTTTAGTATTTTGGTTAGAATGACAAATAGGGGCAATGTACCAATTTTTAGCGTAAAGGGAATTTGTTCAACCAAACGCTTAATTATCGGCTAATTTTACTGGACGAAAAGTCTGTTTCCTAGTAATCAACTCGAATAGCAGGCGTACAGTATTATTGTGTGCGCGGTGTATCTTGAGTCCTGCAAGTATTTTGTGAGCGACTACGTCTTCCTGGAGGGGGTGGCTTTAATCGATGGCCGCCATTGCTTTTGTAACCATCTTGGATATCAACAAGGCACTCTGCTATTGAAAACGTACAATCGATTATCTGTGTTCGTTCTGCGGTGAACTCAAGATAGGCCGCGGGCACTATAATTAGTTTTTGCTTGTGTTGCAAACCGCTATACACATGAATCTGTAACATTAAAAAGTTTCGGAAGTAGGCTATTTTTAAAGCAAGGTACCAGGGAATTGAGCAACCCAACTTAATGCTCATTGGCTAGCTCTCTTTTAATTGAATGCCTGTTAAGCATTTATGATTTTTATTCCTGGATGGAAATACTGTAGGGTGTTCAAGTTGTAGGCGAGTTGATCATGGCTAGACCGACTCATTGCTCTTCTATGTTCCGATTCTGCGTGTACACGCGTTTAGAAATGTGTACGTGTGCAACAGATTTCCCGCTTCACTGCCGTGGTAGGTCAGCACCAACCAATGGCGCACCAATCACGCTGCAGAACGGCGCAGGAATGAGACTCCGCCACACTGCCCGAACTCCGTTTCTGTATTTGAGAACTACGTCAACAGTGAACGGGCAGTGGTGAATGTTGCTTTTTTTTACAGTTGATCTCAATAGGCTACCCATCACGATGTACAGCTAGCTGTTCACTCGTCCCGTTTACCGCAGCTATCGGGAAATGGCAGTAGTAAGTGATACAGTTGGCCACACAATTTCGGAGTCCAATGTTCCCGAACATATTACTTTATTTTAGCCGGTAGTGGCCATACAGAAATATCATTCACCTTACAGTAATACAATCAGTTCTAGAATTTGTGATTGTGAACATTCATAGTGATATGTTGAAAGCAACATGATCCAGTTTCAAAGCATCTAAACACAGCCTCGTAACAATTTTTACAGCCAATTAAGCAAAGTCTAAACACCAGACGCACGTGCAGTCTACTGCCTACGCGAGAAAGCCAATTCAGGTGAGTTGAATGAAAGAAATCAGCACGATGGGATTTCCATTTTCTAACATGTTTTAGCCGAAGGCTAGTTTTCCAGTTTTCCAGCACTAACGGTGGGGATATCCAGTTGAGGGTTAACGTTAACCTTTTGGCTAAGCTCGGTAATAAGTAAAAATGGTGGTGATATTCATCACGAAATAAGTTCAGGGCTAAGCAATTTTTAGCCTGAAGGTCGAGGACTAACTTAGCACTGAGCAGTTAGCCCCGAGCTGTAAAAAGCGGTGATATCCATCTAGCATATAGTGTTATTCCTGAGTTTTCACAACACATTAACAGGGCTAATTTAGCCTGAAGGTCGAGGTCTAAAGAGTACCGAGCTAACAAAACCCCAACTTAGTCCAACATTGATATCACCAACTTTTTTATCCAGTCTACTAACTCCCAGGTCGCGGTTTAGTTAGATCCAGGGTTAAGCTAGTCCGGGGCTAGTTTAGCCGTCAACTGGATATCCCCACCGTAAATTATGACTGACGGAATTTTTCCAATTTCGGTTATAGTGGAAGCAGTTGAGAAAACTGAACTTCACTCTGTGGTGAAAAAGCATGAAATTAGGAGGGGCTGCTCATTGCACCCACACACATTTTGTGAAGTGGAGTCATCTCATCACGTATACTTCGAAGCGATTTTAATTTGCACAAATTTGCATAGTTTGTACAAACTTCAGTTTGTTAATCTTGTCTGTAGGATAAGGGATTATCCTCGCTACACTTCCAATTAAGAGGTCTTAAAAACAATTTATTGGTATTTCTGTGTCGCCGTTATTTAGCTAACCAGATCCTCTACAAGTGTGCAAAACTTAAAGTCACATGAACGATATATGCGTTATACACAATCTCACGCTACTTAATTTGTGCAAATTACGATTTGTGTTCCGGTATTTTAAAATTAGGGTAAAATTGACACTTGCGTGTTTTTTTTTCCAATTCATACAATTCTCTATGGTATATGACAACAAAAAGAGTACTAATCTACTTGGCATGTACACTTGCGTAAATTGTTGCATAACCTAACAATCTTAACATAACATAACATAACATAACATAACGATTTTCAGCTCTCTTACTTTGAAATTTGCATATTTTAATTTATGATCCATTTTGCGTGTAACTTTCAAATGCTTTGTACTACACTGAAATGGGTTTATCACCATTGGAAAACTCAATTTTGAAATCGACGAACTTAAAATTGTTTGTTTACATATTTTCCGTGCTTGCAAAGCGTGCAAATTTGTAGAAATCAGTTTCGCTCTGAAGTACATTATGAGATAACTCCACTTCTCAAAATATTTGCATGGGTGCATGAAAAACCCCTCTCATTTTCGTTCTTCACCACATAGTGAAGTATTCATTAGAGAATTTTCGTTTTCTTTCCGAAAAACAGCACAACGCTCGACTTACACCGTTGAAATTGAAGACCACGCCAAGACAGATAGCATCGACAATCTTAAAATCGAAAGCGTAAATGGAAATCGAAATCGAAACCGTAAATCGAAATTACATCGAGGAATCGTTGTGCGTAACGAAAACTAAAATTATCACACCGAATACCATTCGTGCTTTTTACGAAATCTGAAATTTGTGGGTTTTAGCACTCAAGTCCTTTTCCAAGAAATTCTCCTCGACCTGCGGTCTCGGGAAATTAAATCTGGAAAGGAATTTCGTGCTGAACCACACAAATTATCGATGTCATATAAACACTCGTGGTATTTATTATGACTGAAAATAAATCGGTACTGCCTGCATTATTACTGACTGCCAGATAGAAGGATTCAAAAAAGGCAAACTTGATTTAGGGTGATTATGGTTATGGTGATTATGGTAATGGTGATTATGATTGTGGTTATGGTAATTAATGGTTGCTCGTCGTGGCTGTGCTTAGCTTTGTTTCTGGAAGAAGATGATACGGATTGGCAACTTTATAGGGGATCCTGGCAAAGTCCGTGCCACACTAACCAGACTCCTGAACTTGTTCATCAGTTTGGGTTCCTTCCTGGACTATTCTGGAAACTATTTTGTCGCTTTGCATTGGTTGGTTGTTTCCCGATTTTAATCGCTTAATTAAAAGAGCCCTCTCGTTTTAAACACCTAGTAATGGTTCAAAAATTGAGCCTCTCAATCCCATACGAGCATTAGTTTGACACGTATGACTGCAGACTTAACTACTTCTGAAACCTTGTTTACGAAACTGAAAGGGTACAGCGGAATTTTATAAGATACTAGAGGAAGCCCGTGCTATGCACGAGGCCGATCATGAATTAAGTTTACGGACACATTTCTCGGGACATTTTTCCGGCACGCTTCCCGACGACTTGTCAGATTGATCGACCACTCATGCCTGCCTCCTGCTTGCATGCCGGTGGAAAGGGAGAGCGCATTTACAATGCGGGCACGAGGAGGGGAGAAGTGATTGTTCGGCCCGAAGACTTGTTAGATAGAACCTTTATTGAGTTGATCGACCACTCATACCTGTCTCCTGTTTTCATGCAGGTAGAGTGGGAGAGTGCATTTTCAATGCGGGAGTGAGGAGGGGAGAAGTGGTTTTCCTTTTAGCTTTCCCTTTTCCCTTTAGCCTTCCTTTTAGCCGTCCTCCAGGATTATGCTGTAGATTATTTCAAAACACGTAAAATTGTACAAACGAGGCGTTATGCGAAAAAATTAAACTCCCACAACTATGCAACAACATCGTCTGCCGCTCAGCCATACTGCCACAGCCAAATGCGTAATATCCAGCGAGTGAGGGAAATTTATCGTCATCGCAAGCGACAGCAATACCGTATATGAGATATAGCTAGCGAGGCGGCGTCTTCTGCAATCTAGTAAAGAAAGCCACGGACGGGTATTGTGCCGATGGGTGCGCGAAGGGGGGGGGGGGGCTTGTCGTCTAATACGGGTTACCAGCCAGTGCAACATAATTCGGCATACCACATGCCCGAACTAAGTAAAGACGACGGGTATGGCATTATCTCCTTCCACGTCAGTATAATCGACACATTTTGAACCCATATGCCTTTTTTTACGAAAGGAAAGCGTCTATCATAAAAGCTTTTTTTGTACGATATAAATTACGTGTTTTATATCCTAAAGCGAGTGTACCTCCCCCCCCTTGAAGCCCTCACCCCCCCCCCCTTTAACCCCCTGTAACCCTCCTGACCTGTTCAATCAATACTAATAAATAAACCAGCTGAACCCGTGCAGATCATCTGCACATGCGCGAGCGCAATACTATAATGGGCGGCATGAAAAAGTCCCCAACCACTCCCGTCCACACCCCTTCCCCTGAAAATCTGTCATTCCCCCCATCCCCCATGTGTGGTCTTTGTAACCAATCCCCCCTAGGCATCCGCTGTGTTTGGTCTTCTTAGGAAAATAAATCGCGTTTCCAATGAAGGGCGCCACTCCTATTCTTAATGTGGCTGCATTGCCTTATTTCCGCCTTGATACCAAGGTTTAAGCCCGCAACAACGATCGCGCATGCAGTGATTGTAACTCAACCAACTTTGAAACTGTTCAACTCGGCTCTAATAGCCAGCATAATTGAAGGTATTTTGTTCCTATTTCGAATGGACTGTTTGAAGCCCGTCGTCTTCATATTTTGCGGCCATTGTTAGGGTAATACATTGTTAGCGGCGTCCCTAAAAACAAATGACAACTTCTCAGCGGTGTCGTCTTTTATTCAACATGGCGAGAAAGAGTATATGGATATAGTAAATAAATCTATATAACTAAGATCGTAATATTTGCGTCTGTCATACGGAATTCTCTGTATAAGTAATAGTTCGAACTGTGTTTTCAACGAAGAGGCGTAGTACTGATGACGTCACAATATTTTCACGCAAACGGGATATAGGCCTCGTTGTCTCTTAACCCTTGATCCAACTAAATCTAACGAAAGCTTGGGCGACTGCTAATGGGAAATCACAATATTTTATTGCAAATATAAAATCACAACAATGGTCTATAAAACCGACAATGTACTGGGGTATGCCCTAGTAATAAATAAATAAATGATAGATAAATAACTAAATACACAAAAAAATTATTATCTCGAATGCAGTCACATTGCATTTTCCTAATTAAAACGGACGATAATATTATTATTACTAGTTGTCCCTTACGCCGTTCTAGCTGTTTCCCGCTGATTCAACTCGGCTGTAATACTCAGCATTATTGAAGTAATAGTGTTTGTTTCTAATTGTTAGAGGGCATAGAACGGTCTCATTGTCGGCCGCTCGCCCTTTTTCTTTGCTACAGTGGCTAAGAATGAGAGCGCTCGCCCTCTTGCTGCTTGTTGAAGCTTCGTTTGTTTAATCCTCCCTAATAATGCTTCATCAAGTTTGCTCACAATTTAAGTCTGCTCCTAAGCGAAATATATCTGTACTAGCTGTACCCCCGGCGTAACATACGCCGGCTAGCTGGTTCCCGCACACCTGAGCGTAACACTGTAGTGGGCCCCGGTTCCCCTATTGTGTGGTCTGAATATCCCCATCTCTGCTCCCTCTTTGAACCCCTGCTGATTTGTGTTATGGAAGTAAATGTTTATTTTCAATGGAGGACGTTTCTCTGTTCTGATACCAAGCCCAACAAACCCAACGACGGTTGTGCATGTACTGATTGTTACTCAACCAACTTTGAAACTCTTCCAAGTCGGCTCTTAAGAGCTATTTTTATTAGTGCAATATGTCGATTGTTATAGGCCACATCTGTTTGTTTGACATTGTCAGTCACTCGCCCTCTTTCATTATACACCCTCTTTCTTTGTAGTGCATAATAATGATGAATTTGCTTGCCCAACCTAAGCGTATTATTATTATAAATAATATAATACGCTTAGGTTGGGCAAGCAAATTCATCATGCACCCTCTTTAATTGTAGTGCATAATAATGATGAATTTGCTTGTCCAACCTAAGCGTATTATTATTATTATTAATATAATACGCTTAGGTTGGGCAAGCAAATTCATCCTTATTATGCACTACAATGAAAGAGGGTGTATAATGAAAGAGGGCGAGCGACCGACAATGTCAAACAAACAGATGTGGCCTATAACAATCGACATATTGCATTAATAAAGCTAGCTCTTAAGAGCCGACTTGCAAGAGTTTCAAAGTTGGTTGAGTAATAATCACTGCATGCACAACCGTTGTTGGGTTTGTTGGGCTTGGTATCAGAACAGAGAAACGTACAATTGAGCGTCCTCCATTGAAAAAAGACATTTACTTCTATAACAAAACAAATCAGCACGAGTTAAAATGGAAGGGGAGCAGGGATGGGGATATTCAGACCACTCAATAGGGGAATCCGGGTCGGGGACAGGGGAGGCGGTGCTGGACGGGAAAGGGGTTACGGTGGGGGGGGG
>JAHWFP010234014.1:46964-59059 GCA_023313725.1 Lithobius niger | reverse complement strand
TGGTGAGTACTTTCAACTAACCCTAATTTCATTGTTTTCTCCAGTGATAAGTTATTCTACGTGAAAGATTACAACCTTCGTTCACAAAAATTTAACCAAAAATATGAATATATATTCTTATAGACTGGCAAGCCATGGTTTCAGCGTGTTTCTGACAAAAGGGTTTTGTAGTGTTGTCATTATCTTGTGAAAATGAATCGTCTCCTTCAGCCTTTAATATCATGTTTCATGCACTTGCTGCACTTTGTCGGAAGTGCCAAAACAAAACTGAATACAATCGAGCCACAGATTTCAACATATGCAAAGTAACCTGCATTTTGGGGGCCAGCATTCTTGGGGCACATTCTAGTCCGAACAACGATAACTAAATGAAACACTGATATGTTTATGTAACACGCCCTTTATCTTACGAAAAAGAAAATAGTTCTTTTAGCTTAAAAGAAATATTAAATCCGAAAAAAATTAAAACTGAATAAAAAGACATACTAATGCACTGACCTATGATCATTAAAACGCTATTTTATTTTTTTAAAATCAACAATTCATCCCGTAAATCACTCACTGTTATAAATCCAACTTTTCAGGTAGCTCATCACTCTAGTCAAGCGGCAGGGCTGAAGAATCATTCACTTTTTCATAAAAGAATGATACTCAGCATGATGAACGTGCATGCCTGTAAGACCATTTTTAGATAAGGAGCCAATTTGAAGTTTACACAGGAGCCCTTAAATACAAAATGGCAGTCAAAATGGCAGTTGAAAAACTGTTTAACTCCTTAACCGTCATCAAATCAAAAGCGTAATACGAAACAAAAACGTTCAGCACACAATTCTGGACAGGAAAGTTGACACACATCCTTTACCTAAAAGCAACCATTCAACCCCAAAATCGTATTTCAAATATATCACCCATAATTCTCGCAAACGCTCCTTTTTCAATTGGCAGGTATAGTGCTTTTCGGGTTCAAAATGCTCTTGCGAGCCCTCTTGCTCGAGGTAGACATGGTTAGGATATTGTGAAAAGTGGGATCTATTCTTTCCATCACTCCTAACCAAAATTTAAAGGTGAAGAGGTAATGGCATAACAGCGAAATCATATGGTGATTTTCGAATTCAAAGTACTCTTATTGGCTCTCTAATAGACCGAAAAGTACATGCTTAGAATTTTACGAAATATGGGAAGAGAATTTATTATTTCCAACAGTTCTAACCGAAATTGTTTGCTTAGATATGGACTGTCCTACGTCCATTTAAAAGTAAAGCTGCATTGGGTGTAGCAGCCATTTTCAATTTGAAAGTGCCATTGTATATTGTCAATGCTCATATTTGTATGCTAAACAATTTTGGTTAGAATTGATGAAAAATAATCTCATATTTCAGAATATCCTAAGTATTCCATTTCGGGTTATTAAGGAGCTCGCAAGAGCATTTTAAATTCGAAAAGCACTATAAGCTTTCGTCGCTAGGCCATTACCTCTTCACCTTTAAATTGGGCTAGGGCGATCCCTAGCTAAGCTAACCAATTTCGGTTAGGATTTATGGAAATAATAGAATCCTATCTTTCAGAATATCTTTCAGAATCCTTTTCTAATAATGTCCATTGCAAGTTGATAGAGAGCTCACAGTAAGCACTTTCAATTTGAAACTCAAAATACGCATTCGCCGCTATGCTGTTACATCACCACCTTCAAATGGGCATACGATCCTTTGCTAAGCTATACAATTTTGATTAGGAATGATGGAAATAATAGACTCTAATCTTTCAGAATATTCTAAGCATGTCCATTTCGGGCATTAGAGAGCTCGTATGAGCACTTTGAATTCTAAAATCACCATACGCATTCGCTCCCTATGCGATTTCCACAATTTTAATGGGCGTAGGTGGACCCTAGGTAAGCTAAACAATTATTGGTTAGGAGTGATGGAAATAATAGATTCCTATCTTTCAGAATATCCTAAGCACGTCCATTTCGGGCTGTTAGAGAGCTCACAATAGCACTTTGAATTCAAAACTCGCCATATGTTTTGGCCGCTATGCTATTACATCGTCACCTTTAAATGGGTGTAGAACGGTCCTTTGGTAAGCTAAATAATTTAGATTAGGATTGACAGAAAGAATAATTTCCATTCTTTCAGAATATCATAAGCATGTCTAATATGGGCTATTACAGATCTCGTAAGAAGACTTTGAATTCGAAAATTGCCGTACACTTTTGCTCCTATGCCATTACTTCTTCTCCTTTAAATGTGCGTAGGACAGTTCCTAGCAAGATGTATATCACGTTTCCTGTCCATAATTGTGTGGTGAACGTTTTCGTTTCACATAATGCTTTTGATTTGTTGACGGTTAAGGAGTTACAGCCAAAAAAAATTTTCAACTGCCATTTTGGCCGCCATCTTGGATTTAGGGGCTCCTGGGTAAATTTCGAAGTACTCATACCTAAAAATAATCTTACAGGCATGCCCATTCATCATGTCGATTTTCATGCTTTTAAGAAAAAGTGAACAATTCCTTGAATTTACCATCTCCGCTGCCTGACTATCTGCCTGAACGTGTAACATTCGTCGTAGTCCCACAAGGTATCATTACTGAAGCACAACAAAATCCTTTACTTTTGTTGATATGCAGATCATTCTCAATCTTAGGTATATTCTGACTAACGTGTATGCGATTTAGTAATACCGTTTTCATTTCCTACTGTGGGACAAACACCATTATCACCTGCTGAGTCGAATCAAATATCTGTGAAACTGGCACCCCTGGCTGGTTTTTCTTTGGCACTTTAAAACCCTGCTTAGTTCTGTTATTGTGTTCTCTAACTTGATGACAACTATGTTGCTCTTCGTGTTAGGATTTTCTCTTAACTAATTCTCGTTAGGAATGACTGAGGGGTTTATGTGTATTGTTATGCATCTTGACAAAGACGGCGTGTATTGTGGTCATAAATTGCACCATTAGGAGTTCAGACAATGGACGTGTGGGGATGGGCACTAACACATATATGACTGTTCCTCTGATTCATTTTTCTTTTGGTGGTTGGGAGCTTGGCTGGATCAAGCTGTTCTTTGGTCTTGGCTGTTCTTGACTATGTTTTGTGGGAGATTCTGGTGTCTACTTTACTTGTGCGTGAGTTTTACTTGTGTGCACTGTGCAGTGTTACATGAAGCTTTCTAGACTACCGAGAGACCACCTGGAAGGTAGTGAGTGACTTTTGTGCCATGTTCTAGACCATTTCTCTCCTCGTTTTCGCACATGGCATGAGGAGTAGGGTACTAACGCGATATTAGGTTACATATATACCCCCACTTACGGTCACGTGATAAAAGTGGGGGTAATGATGCACTTCCGATCATCTGTTGAAAAGTGGAGTATCACTTCCATTTTTCGACAATCTGGAGGACGGTGGAAAAGTGCTTTTTACTATCTGTTTTCCGGCTTTTGTCGATCTGAAGAAGGGTGGGAAAGTACTTTTTGCTTCCTCCTATGATGTCACCTACGGTTATGTGATCAAATTGGGGGTAATGATGCACTTCAGATCACATGATGAAAAGTGGGGACGTCACTTCCGGTTTTTTGTCAATCTGAAGGAAAGTGGGAAAGTGCCTTTTGTTACCTTTTGTTCGTTTTTTGGTCAGTCTGGAGGAGGGTGGGAAAGTACTCTTGCTATCTTCTATGACGTCACTTCCGATCACGTGATCAAAAGGGGGTAAAAACGGTCACGTGATGAAAGTGGGGCATCACTTCCGGTTTTTCATCGATCTGAATGATGGTAGGAAAGTGTCACTTTCTACCCTTTTTTTGTTTTCGTTGATGTGGAGGATGGTGGAAAAGTGTCTTTTGTTACTTTTTTGTGGAGTTTATGGTGGGTGGAGCTTATAGTGGGTGGAGCTTATGATATCACTTTCTGTTATGACATCACTTCCGGTTATGACATCACTTCCTCTTATGACATCACTTCCTGTATGACTTCACTTCCTGTTATGACATCACTTCCTGTTATGTCACATCCTGTTATGACATCACTTCCTGTTATGATGTCACTTCCTGTTATGACATCACTTCCTGTTATGATGTCACTTCCTGTTATGACATCACTTCCTGTTATGACATCACTTACTGTTATGACATCACTTCCCGTTATAACATCACGTCCTGTATGACGTCACTTCCTGTTATGACATCACTTACTGTTATAAGGCCACTTCCGGTTATGACATCAGTTCCTGGTATGATGTCTCTTCCTGTTATGACATCACTTCCTGTTATGACATCACTTACTGTATGACGTCACTTCCTGTCTGCTAAATTCTAATTCGCCTTTTTTTAGGAACTCCAATTTATCTCCTCATTTTTTCCTTGTATTTTTTTTGGGAAAATTATTTCGTATATAATAAAAGAATAATAATAAAAGGAATGAACGATTTTTCTTTCAAGAAAAAGAAAATGAATTCAAAATCTTCGTTTACGTGTGCATACTGTGGAAAGGTCTACGCAACTCAGCAAGATTTGATCCATCATCTTCCCAACCATCGATCCGATCTTCGACCAGAGTGTTTACTCTTCGAAAACGAGTTAAAAGATATTGAAGGTGAAGTAAGGTACAAGTTGGTACATGATGATACGCACCGAATTCATTTCCTCAAAATTGAATGTCTTGATTCATCTTGAGCGCTCAATATACTATATTTTCAGCTCAAATATCTTATCACGACTTGCTTGGATCAACTGACCAGTTGTAAATTTCAACTGTGTTTAGAGGCAGATTATACCAAGGATTCCGAAACCGTGCGAGACTATTACTTTTCTCTCTATACAGCCATTTACAACGAATCAGATGTGTCGGAAATCTAGGAGGATAATTGCAAAAAAATACAACAGTCAGTTGAAACTTTTGAAGAAAGAAGCAGTGGTTGGCGCTTTTTGAAAGTTTGGGGTATCACCGTAAAAGTAGCAAAAATCTATCCTTTTCGTCCCAGTTCTTTCTTACCCTTGCCGAGTGCATTACTCAAGAAAAGCAAAGTTATAGTGAATGTGGAAAATTTTGATGAAAAGTGCTTTCTATATTCCGTTTTATTCCAGTAAATGTGTGAGACTGAATAAGGAGCAAGTTCTCACTTTCCTACCACCTGGTAATAACATGTTAAAATTCCTACACTATGACCGACGTAATCATCATCCATGGATAATTTATGCAGATTTTGAATGTAGGCTCAGACCTGTACAAACTAGTAGCGTCGATCCATCTTTGAGTTCGTCTACTAAAGTCGGTTTGCATTCACCTAGTAGTTTTGGATGTGTGGTTATTGGTACAGAAAATGAAATCGTGAGTCAAAAATTCTACCTCTGTGAGGATGCGGTGGATAAGTTTTACGAATGCATAAATATCGAAATTAACAAGTTTGCCAGTATTCTATCGCGGCCAAACCTCTGATGATGATTGTCAAAGATGAAATTCAGTTCTTGAAAGCTGATACTTGCTACTACTGCAACAAAGTCATGTTTACAGATAATCTCTCATTGAAGAAAGTGTCACTTCACGGGAAAGATCAGAGGTGCTTCTCACGTAAAATGCAAGGAGCATAAATAGTATCCCAATCGTCTTCCATAATTTAGAAGGCTATGATATGCATCTACTGATTTCTACGGCAAAAAAATTCCTTTCGGGAGTGGACGTTCTTGCTAGAAACACCGAGCGTTTCATGAGTATGAATATTACGAGATACCTTTGCTTCAATGATAAGAGATTTTCGGTTTAGACAGTTATAATTTCCTATCTTTGTCGCTGGAAACTTTGGCTAAAAACCACAAGAAAGATCGACCCTTCAACATCTTAAAAACTGCACTTGAATCGGTAGATTGGTTCAAGTCGGGAGAGGTCTCGGATTTATCAACAGAAAAAGATCACTATCCATACGAGTACGTGCAGTCTATAGACGTTTTTAAAGAACGGAAATTACCCCCTAAAGAGGCATCACTGATACAGAGTATGATCATGCTACGTCTGTTTGGAATTTGTTGACAGAGAAGGTTTTTAGAAATTATCATCGTGTGTATCAGATGATCGATGAGTATCTTCTAGCCGACATTTTTCAGCCTTCAGGGAAACTTGTTTGTTCAATGACAGCATAGATCCGTGTTACTATGTGTCCACACCAGGGTTTAGTTGGGAAGCCACGTTGAAAAAAACCGAAGCCGAACTAAAATTGTTTACCCATGGAGGAAAGCATAACTTTATAACTTCCGGTATTAGAGGTGGAACAACTATTGTGTCAAAAAGGCACTCGATCGCCAGTAACAAAAATCTACCAGACACCTACAACGAGAATCTACCTAGTTTATATGTAGTAGACTTGGATGTCAACAACTTATACGTATAGCCATGACCGAATACCTTCCATACCATCGATTTAGTTGGCTAATGAATAAAGAAATTCTCGAATTTTGCTTGGCATTGGTTGAAAAAGATTCGGAATACGGTTACATATTGGAAGTGGACTTGGACTATCCATGGGTCAGAACTATTGACCTTTAATGCAGCTCATCATTCACTCAGTAATTATTAGTAATGTACAGAGGTGAAAGGGGGTAGGAATTTTCGCATTCAACCCCTCTGTAAGCCTCCTAACAAATTTAATGATATAATTAGGCTTAATTCAATAATATATATGTATTTCTTACAACAAGGATAACACAAATAAAATAAAATGAGTTTAAATGCATAATTTGTACACATATTCCAACAATAAACCAAACCATACATGGACCACACATGTCTTACCTGTCAACCGAATTTCATTTAAAATGCAGGGTGTTTTGTCTACAGCTGTTAAATGACATGTTAAACACAAAAACGAATGGGGGGGGGGGGAGATGAGGCTTAATGGCGCGTCGACAGCTTGGTCATTAGCGCCAACCTCAGTCACAGTGCAGTGGTCCGGGTTGCCACTGCACCACACATTACAGAGATATTACAGAGAAAACGAATGGGATAATGAGAATCAGCATGTTGAAATATCTAAAATCACTATTAATTTTCATTAGTAGAAAAAAAATTATTACTGCACCAAGGAATGTTAAAAACAAAATGGGAAAATGGCCATAACGCGACTCGTATTTTAGATGCACCACATATACAACCAGTCTTTATTTAGAAAGACTGAAGATGTACTTAGAAATTGGGAGTTACGCACTAAAATTAGAACACATATACGTAAATCACGATTTTAGAGCTTAGGGTATATTTTAACGTTATATAATATGCATTGAAATTTTCTTATTGTAGCAAATTTTCTGCCTAACATTGGGTCTAACCAGTATGTTATTGATTTGAATGGTTAAGACGTAACCAGTAAAAGAAATTTGTTGGGGGGAAGGGGGAAGTGGTGCATCCCCATCCTTCCACTCAGGGGGGCGATTCAGTTCCCTCCCCCTATTTTTTCATTTACGATATCATAAAGTATAACTGGTGTAAATTTGTTAGATTTTTCAGGAGGCGAGCAATTGGGCCCTTTTCTGTCCCATTTCTATTGTTAATAAAAAATACCAGGTTGGTGCTGCGAAGTAAAACATTTTTTATTCGTTGGATAATATTCCTATTCCGTCTCTTGATAAATTAAAGGACCTTGAAATTTGGTTAACACATGGTCTAAAATCGTCTGTGTATTGCTATAGGATTTGCACGTCTGCCTACCGTAGATTGGCTATCATTGACCAATGTTTTAAATCGGGTAATGTCAAAACTCCGGTTTGGCCTTTAAGGTTTTTGTTCGCCCTTTTTAGAACATGCTACTCCGGTCTGGTTGCCCTACCTTTTGGGTGACATTGACTCTATTAAGCTGTTCATGGTGCTTCATGGTCTCCGTGATGTACCATATATGGATTGCCTGAGCCAACTTGGGCTTGAACTCCTGTAGCTGCATAGTTAAAGTTCGATCTTGTCTCGTCTACCAGATTCTGCGGCAGCATACTACCATCCATTTGCCATTTTTCGATCTTGTACCGAGTATTGACCGAACTCGTGGTCATCAATGGAAATTGACTGTTCCCAGTGCACATCACGACTGTCGAAAGAACCTTTTCTCGGTACATGTGGTTAAATTGTGGAATGCCATGAATAGCGAGACTGTTAACGCGGATACAGTTGCTTCTTTCCGTCAACAGTTGGGTCTCGAGCCTCTTAACGGTTTCCTTAAACGTCCCATCCCTGTCTGAATACCTTTCTTAAATTTTTAGGAACAGTGTTAGGTACTCACCCTCCTTCCGTCTTCCTTCTACGCATTGCGTGGTAAAGCCTATTATTATTATTATGATCAAAAAATAGAAAATAGAAGAGAAAGAAATAAACAAGAAAATTAAAGAGAATAAACAAATATATTATAGAGGAGAAATGGAGAAACTGAAACAAAATATAAAAAAAACAATTTGGGATGTGATAAACGAAGTTACAAATAAAAAGAAAACAGAAGCCACATTAGGCATTGCAAATGATTTCAATGATATATTTTTAGATCAAGTACCAAAATTAAGAGACAACTTTAAAATAGAACATGAAATGTAGCCTTATAAAGAGGGAGAATACTACAAAAAAATTAAATAAAAATAGACAACATAAAGAAATAAAAAAATCAATGTATATTGAAAATACTAATGAAAAGGAAATAGTAACAATAATAAATGAACTAAAACATACAAAAGCAACAGGAATTGATACAAAACAAACTGAACACGTAAAACGAAGTAAAGAAAATACAGCTGAAGCTATAAGTAAAGTTATCAATGCTCTGATCGACAAGGAGTTTTGGCCAGATATGTTAAAAATACAAGTTACAAGACCGATATGCAAAAAGAGAAGTAAAACAGACAAAAATATTACAGACCTATTGTATTACTTTCTATAATTGATAAGTAACTGAAGAAGTCTTTGCAAATAAAATAAGAAACTTCTTAGAAAAAATGCAAATATTAACAAAATCACAATACGTATACACAAAAAATAAAGGAACGACTGATCTATTAATAGATATTACTAACAAAAACGTCAAGTGTGCCGCCAAAAAAAGGAGGTAATATGACTGAAGTTTCACTTTACTTGTTAAAATGTACACGGATAAAATTTGGATGATTTTTAATTGAAATAATCAAATGTACAATTGAGAAAATTGCATCTGTTTAAGTGCTGTGCTCTCAATTGTACATTTGATTATTTCAATTAAAAATCATCCAAATTTTATCCGTGTACATTTCAACAAATAAAGTGAAACTTCAATCATATAACCCCGTTTTTTACGGCACACTTGACGGTTTTGTTAGTAATCCGTGTACCTTTTGTACGGCTATGGTGGCGTGCTACAAAGGTTTATGTATACATTGTTTATGCATGCATTGTTGCTGGGCACTTTGAAACAATTCAACTCATCTCTGAAAACCTACATTTACGAAATAAATACGCCATCCTATCGTTTCTAGTTGCCAATTTCGAGGAGGTCTCGAAATTAACAACGCAGCTTAGTTTGGTTTAAATCTATGTGCTGAAACACGGATTCTTTCATTTTGCCCTTAACAATGAACTTTTTAGCAAAGACATTGTGGTGTCTTACCTCGCCCCTGGCTGGCGCCACCAGCCAGACTAATTCGTTGCATGCCTGTCATCAGCTGACACGTTGGTCAGCTGATCTATCGTTAATAAATATTATTGCAACTGACAAGCCCAGATCAGTCATACAGTATTCCTTGCATGGAGTCGTTCCTTCCTTGGTAGATGTTAGGCTTGCTTAGTGGCAACGTTCACAGACATAACACGTGCACGAAGAATGGATCTGGAGTTTGCTGAGAGTGGCATTGTTCCCAAATTACAATGGTTAAAACAATGTAAAAAAATCAAAATGTTCGTTCAGGGACCCGTAACTCCGGAGTGGATGGAATAATCGAAAAAGTAGTCTCTCTGAGGATGAAGCCCAGGGAAATTTCTGGCTAAGATCATGTTTCAGATTTTAGGTAAGTGCAGTAGTTTTTTCTGAAATCGTGTCACACAAGAAGAAGAAGAACAACAACAACAACAAGTGAACAGTTTTTAAATTTCCGTGTGGCTCCCTACTTTTACTCTTGCACGGAATTGCATAAAAGTTGGCGTCAAGTCAGGAAAAGTCGCTATCTACTATCTGGCCAAGTTTCGTCGAAATACATTCAATAGAAACGGAGAAATTAATAGTTTTAGTTTTGCTGGAAAGAGAGGACTTCAATCATATATATGCACGGCTATTGCCGTGTATGATTGGTGAAGTAAGTACAAAAGCATTAAATGACGGAAAATATTTAGGAATAATATTGGTGGACTTACAAAAAACTTTTGATACTTTTGATCAAGGTATATTATTAAGGAAATGTGAAAAAGTAGGATTAAGAGGGAGAATCTGTAATAGAATAAAAGCTATCTACAAAATAGAAAAAGCCCATTTTGCCGGCCCGCAGCCCGGCCGGCTAAAAATGGTTTCTTTCGCGGAAAAAGTACAATACCTGTCAATTTTGGCATTGTTGCCTCAACGATGCTGCTGGATGCTTGAGATTTGAGTGGCCGCCTCAGTGACCCAACCATGCATGCGCGGTCCTCCCTATAAGAATGGCGGCTGTGAGAGCCTGCCATCTCTTTGTCTCTAAATTGTCAAAAGGTGACACGAGAGGGGAGGGAGGGTAGGTCCTAAGGTATTGTACTTTTTCCGCAAAAGAAACCATTTTTAGCCGGCCGGGATGGGGGACGGCAAAATGGGATTTCTTCGAGCTGGGAAAAGTCCAAGACCTGTCAGTTTTTGCATTGACAGGCCGAGCTCGTCAAATTTGGTGACAGGGCATCTTTTGAGCGAGTTCCCTGCGGTTCTGAGGCTGCCGTCACCCTGAGATGTATTTCCACCTGACGTAATTGTTAAGGTTGGCAGGTAAAAAAGGCTGTTTTAGGATTTGGCACTAAACAAAAGGGATGGTTTAAATTCATCACCTTGGAGTGCTGTTGGGTGACACATGAAGGTTCTTGGGTCAAGGTTGAACAGGAGATGAGTTGGGAAGAATTCAGGTTTGGTGGCTTCCAAGGGAGGCCAAGTCTTTTTCCTATGGATTGTTAGAGGTGTTGTGGTTCAACTCCAGAGTGTTGGTGTGGGTCAAGGTTGTTGTTGGGTTGATTTGATTTACGCCTTTATTGTTTTTTGATGGAGCCTGTCTTTGGGCTTTGGGTTTGTGATGAGTCCATGGAGTCTTTGAAAAGTAAGTTTGAGACTGAAAGAATTTGCTTTTGAGTGAAAAAGAAATGGGGAGACTTTTCCCCTTTTGCAATTAGGTTTGTCAGAAAAATCGTAAAATTAAATTTTGAACAAGTGTTTTTCCAAAAGAAAAGGGAGGGTAAGCTTGTTGCCGGCCAGGAGCTTGGTTTAAGTGGTTTAGTTCCACCTGTGGCTCCCGAACGGTGGTCCAAGATTTAAGAGTTCCAGGGGAAGAGAATGATTATGCCTAAAAAGTTTTGAAAGTTAGACAGAAAAAGAAGGCATTTAAGATGTTCCGATGTATTGTTTCATGGGAGATATGATGATTACAGGAATGTTGGCTCGGCAAAAAGGTTGAATTTTTAGAGTTTTAGGGGGTTTCGAAGCCCGTAGTGATATCCCGGAGCTTTCTTATGGCAGGGGGAGCAGGGGATGTCAGCAGATTTGTGCAGAGAAAGTTGAGAAAGGTCCGGGTGTAAGGGCACAAGGGAGTCGGCGTTGTCAAACTGCCATAGTGAAAAAACTGAGAAGTTGTGGCCTTAGCTGTGGATTTTATGCTTTTCCAAGCATGCTTGACGTTGTTGTGTTTTTGATCCTCATAAGAGTTCGTGGCCTCCTCGGGTGGAGGTACTGTTCCGTCCAAGATTATGTCCTCTTCCTGTAAAGGCGGTTTGATTCTCGTAACTGGTCTGGAGGGTAAGGAGGGTAACCTGATTCGTGGATCGAATGGCGTCAAAGCGAGGATAGGGTGCAGAAAACGACCTGGGTTTTTGTAAGTCGGTCTTGTTCGGCCATTGAAGGTGATCCGGTTTAGAACCCATGGAAGGAGGATTAACGGATCGTTTAACC
>JAHWFP010234014.1:27925-41964 GCA_023313725.1 Lithobius niger | reverse complement strand
TATTATTATTATTATTATTATTATTATTATTATTATTATTATTATTATTGCTAAATCCAAATTGTACAATTCCTACTTGAAGGTGGCAAGGAGCCCGTCTTATCATCTCCGTATTTATGATGTTCCTGCTGGTAATTTTCAAGTTGAAATCTTACATGATGTGTTGGATACTAAGGCTTGAATGTACGGATGAGCTGGTACATCACTTCGTAATCTTCATGACATCAGCATTTCTGCCGAATACTTCAATAGGAGTTGAACGATAGGCCAATAGTACTTCATTCTTGTCTGTTAAATCACATGCAACCTTGCGAAGGCCCAGTTTGATCATCTGAACAGCCCATTCAATAAACTTATGAATTCAATGGAGATGACAAGTTATGAAAAATATCCCAAGTTTTATAGAAACAATGAAGAGCTTTAGAAATCTTGTTATGTTGCCAGTTCGTCCAGTATCCCAACCTTGGAAAACACTTTCTTAAAACGATTGACACCAGCTGAAATGGAAGTATATTTAGAAAAATAGCCAGCTACAATTTAATAAATTCGGCAGCCACTCTTTGCCATCGAACAGCCCAAAACGGCTCATTAGGTTCACCGTTTTGGTGTTGCTGACATACTTGAGAATCTTTACGTTGTTACTCAATCTGGACGGACATGTCAGGCCAGTATAACGATTTACAATTTTTATTCTTTCTAGTAATACCTCTGTGCCCGACATGCTAACCCTGAAGAACCTTAGTTGAGCAGCCTGATTAATTACAAGACATTGGGCAGAATGCTCTAGCATTTGGGAATACATTTGAAAGTATATTTGGCTATCTCATTTTAATGTATTCTGTCACAGCTTGAAGGTGTTGGTTTGCCAATATGGCATGTAACAGCTCATTAATATGTTAACAGTAGCTTCACAGGAGAAATAAAAAATAGTGAGTGCCGGTGAAAGCAAATGTAGAAAGGGTCCCTGACAAATCATGTGACCTCCGTTCGTGTTTATTAGTTCTTCCTTTCCTTAAAATTATTACCACACTTTTGTCATTTTTATTGCTGCAAAGTGTTCATATAACGAACTCAATCTTATGGTTACAACAACAGTTCCTGTAGATTCTTCGGTATAAGTATCCAATATCTGAAGAACTGAGCCAAAAGCACATGTGATAAAAGCAAGGTCTAATATTTCGGTATCAGGGGAGACGTAAAAATGGCGATACCTTCATCAGAAGTAAAAACACAAAAACATTAAAAAACACCTTACATTGCCATAAGTAGGTCACCCAACATGGTACTGCATAGTTTGTGCTGCAGCACTAAAACTAATAAAGTAATGTTTTAAAACAACGAAAGCCGGTAATATGTATAATGCATGCTGTAAAAGTATGGATTCTTATATAAAAATGTCAATGGATGCCTAAAATATCTAATAAAAAAGTAGTTATAAACGACTAGTAGTAACAAACAAGTAGTTTATTGCATGTGCTTTTGGCTCAGTTCTTCAGATACACATTCTGCACAGTCCATTCTATATAAGTATCCAAGGTATACTTATACCAACAGTACTTATACCATTGTTGTGCTACTGATCGCAATGCAGGTATAACAATATCTGGTATAATGAACAAGTGTATATTTGTGCCAAACAATCACTGGAACTTAGCAGCTGATAACCTATTTATCACCATATTTCAGGATCTCGGTCTGATAGTCGTTTTTTTCGCCAAATAGCTTCTCGTGACATCACTGTGGCTTTTCTTGTTTGATGTACGCTTGTGTGCATATTTGTAAGCTGTATAGTTGCGTTGAGATAAACGGTATAATGTTTTTCTGGGGTTCTCCTAGGTTAGAAGTCATTTACGTCGATTGTCAAAAGGTTGGATTAGGTCACAGTATTTTCTGGCAGGCTTCGGCACCTTCATTATTAATACTGCATAATCAAAATGTTCAGTCGAACCGATCAATCAAGGCATGATCTCAACTAGCATAGCTTTTATTTTTCAAAACTATCATTATCATATCAATCATATCATATCATATCAAAATTCACACACAGTTTGGAAAAAATTAAGGAAAGGAACATAACTGAACAAACGTTATTTTCAACGGCTAGGATAAGAATGATAAGGCCATTCAAAAAAAGAAAGTTGTTTCTCGGGCGAAAAAAAAATTTTTTTCATGCGGGCGGGCGGTTTTTTTTTTTTTTTTACATTTTTTTTTATCCACATCAACAACAATTATTATCAACAACAATTATTATTACAACAATAATTGTTGTTGTTCAGAGTAAAAATAGATAGTAAGTAATAATAATGTACTCTTATCCCTATTGTTGGTGTGGTGCTTGTGATGTTTTTTTTTGTCCGGTGTCTCGTAATCGTATTTTGCTGCAAGCGCTGCAGTAAATAGCAAGGAAAATTTAAAAAAAAAAGGTCCGTGCGGCGGCTTTTAGGCGGTGCGGCGATGCCTGAGAAACAACTTTTTTTTTTAAATGGCCTAATGACACCAATTTTTACTGGGGTCTCCAGATCCCCTCACCCAAGGTTGTGGGGAGCCTCTCTAATTTTGTTTTTCTCTTTTGACTTTCTTTTCCATTGAACGTTTTCAGTGGGGTGTGTAATGGAGGGGGACCCAAGAAAAAACGAGCCAAGGGGCATACAAAACCAGTAGATATTTTCTTCGAAATTTTTTTTACGAATCCGTGCATTACGTAATGCAAGAAAAATAATCGCATCGTGTACAAATAAAGTCGTCATATGTTTTCTGGAAGAGGGCGTCAAGGGCGCATTAAAGGGCATATTTGCTCCCACCAAGAGAAAATATTTATTGCACTCTGAATTTTCCAATTTCAGAACGGGATACAGGGCCATGTTGGTTCTGAAATACGACAAGTCTGTTGGCCTACAAAATCATCAGTGAGCGTAAGTGACGCAGAAGTGATGTTGTAGCAGTACTACGCTGTAGCTCGTGAAACGGTATGACAACAACATGTGCAGACGCACAGCTGTGCGTGGTTGATGTAGGACTACAAGAAATGCCCCATTAACTGAACATGAAAAGCTGAAAAAGAAATGGCACAAGAATGTTTCTCAAATGAAAAAATACGTTTCAAGGACGAAAACATTTAAAATGAGTGCCTTGAGAAAGACTGCATAGACTTGACTAGAAGCTGGTGTTCCAAACAGCAACAATGCAATTGCCAAAAAACCAATGATCTTACTGCATGTGATAAAGAAGAGAAACATTACAGTAAGTGCATCACAACAAATGCTTCTAGTACAGAATTACGAAACCTATTTAAAACTCGATATGGATGAGTTGTTAGCAGCACAAAAGCAAGAAACGACATTTAAAACTTGCAGAGATGTTGCTAACCACAAGGAAGAAAATCTGCAGTGCAGTATTTGTTCTGGAAGAACGACACGCTATACAGGTAGAGGCACAGGTAGAGGTACAGGTTTGCCACATGTCGTCATGGCAGATAAATACTGATATGCTTTGTAAAATTGAACATATGGATCCATGTAGCGGACTATTTGGGTAGTAAAAAGTCAAATAACGGTTACTGTAGAGTTTATCAGTTAGGATTACCAGTGGTAGTAGATGAATTCGTGAAAAACTGTATTACTGGTCAGAAGATGGAAAAGAGGCACACACATACAAAGGTACCATTGGTAACTGTGCCAATCATCGAATGCCCATTTTCAAAACTCATTTTGTATATTATCGGTTCATTTAAGGACTGAGAGAGGAAACCGTGTTTTGCTTACACCTCTGTGTTCAACGAAAAAAAGGTCCGAGTCAATTCAATGATTGAAGCAAACTCTGAAACTGTTGTTCAAGAAAATCTGAATATTTTCTGTGACAAGGGTATTGCGGACATTGAGCAGAGGGAAAAAAGAACTGTTTTCACCTCGCAGCTCACAACAATACTTCACGCAGTGTGTTGAGTAAAATTAATCCACAGTTCGCTGTATCATACAGAAATCTAGGGGACAGTCGGAAGGATGCAGTGTATGCTGAAGGACATCATAAAGAGAATCTGCAGTGACAACAACATTGAAAGGGGTGTATCACCCACATTATTAGGGTCGAAATCACCAAACGATTTGATTTGTTCCGTGTGAACTCCTTAATGGAAACAATATTAGTAGCCCTATAAAGATTGTAAGAAAAGCATGGGATGATCATGATACCCCAAGGTGATAGAATATGTTTTGGACCTGTTGAAAAACATGACTTATGCGAGACAGGTTGCAATTCAAAATGAGGAAAATCTGGAGAGAAGACGAAACTTTATTTTGACGGGAATGTCAGGACTGTCAAGTACAATGTCGATGACAAGGTAATGATTCTCAAATATCACACGAGGAACAAGAGGGAGTTGTGTTTGGATGGCTCGTTTTAAATTACCAAAAACATGCAATTCCATGAACCACAGAGTGAAATGGGGAAGCATGAGATACAAATCAGGATGATAACACGTCAACCTAATGAAGCTGTATTTTCAACGAGAATAACAAGTGAACACCATGGAAGTGATTGACGATGAAAGCCAAGAGGATGTTGGGGTTGCTAATATCTTTCTGGGATGGCTCACTAAAAGATCATTTTCACCAGATGTTGTTTAAATCTAGTGACTGACGCATCATATCTAAGCAAAACTCAGAGAAGCTGATTGTTATGGTACAGGAAAGAACAAACTTAAATCCAGTTCAACTCAGTTGGAACTCACCTGATGAAGAGGAAATCATGGCTAAACTTTCCACTTACTCTGCATTAATCAAAGAATTGATTGATCAAAGAGATCGAGAAGCTTATTGACTGGATAGTGCTCAAAAGGAGCGCAACTAATCACAGCTCTCCTGCACTGAAACTTCAGCAAGAAGGAGGAAATAGAGTGGTGGTGAACTACAGACTCTTCAACAGATGGACAGAGGTCAGAAGATAAAACTTATCAATTATAGAACAGATGGTAAAGGGTGTAACCCAAACTGATTTAACTTCAGTTTTCGATTTCATCAAAGGAATTTTCAAAGTGAAGCTACTGAGATGGCCAGGAAACACATGGCAATTGTAGCATATGAAGGTATACACGAGTGTCAGACTAGACCAATGGGAGTAATGAATGGCTCATTTTACTCCCAGCACCATATGGACGACTTATACATGGATGATCATATTCTGCAACCAAAACTGACACGTTTCAAGATAACCTGTGGTGAGAACAAGGTCAGAAGAATGCAACTCGGCATGGAGCAGTCACCTGCAGCAAGTATACCAGTTCATCTGAAGTGTCAAGGTATGGTTTCACCATAGCCCTAAAAATGTATAGTGGCCAAAACGAAGGTAAAATGTCTGCAACATTAATTGGGAAAGGGACAAGGTCGCTCAGTGACGTTAAGGTTGGGGCAATAGCTAATTTTAAATGCCAAACCATCAAGCTCAAAAGAGTTTCTTGAACTAATACGCATTTACTGGCAGTATACCCATGGATATGCAAATATTGCTACACCATTAATGGACAAATTAGCCAAGAAGTATCCAAACCATGTAAAATGGAACAATAAGTGATTAATGGACGAACCAGTGCTGCATGCTCCAGTGTCGTCAATGATTACTGTTTGACGACATACCAATTCAATACAAGAATGGATAGTATTTTATCCCAAATGTTTTGTTGGAAGGACCACCAGGTGCAGTTTCTTTCCAGAAACCTCACAAAAGCAGAAAGAAACTACAGCACCTTTGAAAAAGAGTGCATGTGTATTGTTTGGAGTAATCACAACTTGCAGCTTTATTCTTGTAGTGGTCAGTTTGTGGTGTTTGCGAAGCACGACCCATTTAAGTGGCTGATGACACAAAACGACACAAATCCTTGGTTGTTGAGAGTAGCTTACAAACTAATGACATTGAGCTCGAACGCAAAAAGGAATGGAGAACACCTTGAATAGACCTTTTGAGTAGAGCAGTTGGTGTATAAGTTGTTTTTCTACGTATAAGTTGTATTGGTTGTACATTGGCGGGAAATTTAGGTATAAATTTCAAGCTTAGTGATGGACGTGGAACATGCTTAAGCTTTCAGTTACATTATCGAAGGGATGTGATGATTGCACCCGCTGTCCGTACTTCTGCAAAGTTTTAGTAATATTTACTATGATGCAATTATATATTTATGTTATTATTCTATCTATTATGTATACATTACATCCAACACAATATAAAGAAAACTACACGTACTCAAAGACATCCAATTATAGAACGGACAGCATAAACAAGGAGGCCATACTCCATTGGGACATTTTCCTCTCTCTCTTGCCTGATACAAATCGTCTACCACAGCATTGTTTCATTTGCATTACTGGGGCTTGAGCAAAAAAAAAAAATATTCAGTAAATCATGTAACGAAAACAACATGGGTTAAGCATATACACAATAGTACGTAAAAATTATTCGAAAAGTACTTTAAAATTGAGTAGTATTATGGGTCTAGCCTAACTTGTGTGTTGGCATGTCCTTTCCACAATTCCTATCCTTCGTTCCTTGTAATACGTTTAGTAATCAATTATATCATGTTTCAAAATAGCAATATAAATCCATCAGTTAACTGCATTCGTTGTAAACGAAAGTATTAACGTATTGCTTGCTTCTAGGGATGAAGACATCAAAGAGCTTTACGTAGTAGCCGGTGCCACGGATCTTCATGACATAGCCAGCGTACCCGAAGCACAAAAAGCTAATGTTATACAAGTAAGTAAATCTTTGCTCATTTCATACCATGCGGTCAGGTGCAGCACAGGTTTGAATAACCATTATTGTGATTAACCCAAACAATGATTAGTTAGTTGATTTTGGAAACTTTATTTGAGAATACTTTAGACAAAGGATGTGCTGACTGAGATACGACTTAAGAAATATTGAGTTAACTAACCAAATTTCACGAAAATGAGTGTGTGGCATTTTGCCAAAATTACACATTGATGATTTTTGAGGTCAGCATTGGATGGTTGGACTCTTCGGGAGCTATTTCTATTGTTATCTGACCCATTGTTACCGTTTGGGTGACGTGTTTTGCTAAATCAGCACAGTGACACGGAAAATGCTAAAGGTTACTGGGTGGGAAACAAACTTTGCACAATCAGTTCTTCAATTAGCATAATTCAAAGTAGGGCACACGGACCAAAATGACGGGTTCTCCAACGACTAACAAATTTAGGGTCCATATGGTTTAGCTCTTTTTCTAATTTGTTGGGGGGTCAAAAATTAATTTGGCATAATTGATTTTGTCATTATGAATATTTGATCTTTTGGACCACCGCATCATGGGCCCCAGTGTCCTGCATCCTTTGTACACCCATTTTCATGCAGCATAAATGGTTTGAAGGAGAATGTGCCCCAAAGCAGAATTTTCTGCCACTGTCTGCGACACCAATTGTCAGGGAAAAATTATCTGCAGCTAATATGTTTTTTCGTATGGCTACGTGCATATTTATTGATTTTTACTGAATAACTTTTCAGTGTTTTTCTATTGATCTGGCTCTTCCATCAACGAACAGGTCTCGTCGAGACGATTAAAATGGTGTATTGAAATGTCCAAATCGGTCAAAAATTGGCGAAACGGCAGAAATTTGGTCAAAACGGCACGTTTTCTCTGCGACTGTGCCAGATTATCTGCAACATAGTCGCACGTCGCACCCCTTTCTGCCTTCGGGAGAATGTGTAGGTAAAAGGTATCATAAGGCGACAGTGTTCTTTACTGGGTTTAACACATCTCTAAATATCATAGAAATTGCTTAAGTGTATGTTCTCATAACGTCAGTGTAAATTACAAACTGTCTAACAGTGTAAAAAACAAAGTAATTACACACATCATTGTAATCATGTAAAAAGATGTGGTAGCCTCAGTTCGATTCCAGAACGTCTTGCTGGATCAAAGCACCCCTCAAGTTCAAAACGTGCACAATAACTTAAGTTCTTCAAGTAAGTTGTACTATTCATTTATCTACTCTGAATTTTGAAATGAATAAGACAAAACTGGCCAAGTGTCGTCCTTCTACTGGGAAACTCTGTTTAATGTGATAAATTCGACACTGGGGCAGTATACTCAGCCCTTACACATGTCACTGTGAAATAATAAAACCATAACTTACCAAATGTCCCACTAACGAACAACACTAAAACCAATCAGTAGCTTAACAACACTGCAAAATATCCCTCTCAGGCGCGACTGCTAATGAACAAAAACATTGTGAATATCCACCACTATTGCTAGCATGGCTCAATGAGGAATAGTTCACGTAACATCACAAAATAAACTAAGATACCGCAGATACCCACGATTTTCGACGAAGAACAGAACAAACTTTGAGTTTAATTCATAGAAACCTTGATAAGGGCTGGAATGCTGTCCCATAGGCAAAATGTTGGAATTAAAGATAGTACTACAGCAGGAGACAACAGTTGGTCGATTTCGTCTCATTTATTTAAATAGCTTCACTCCTATTCACAACAATAGTATTGCTTCCCTGAAAAGTTCAGTCACTAAATCATCTTTGTTTTAATATAGGTCTAATCAGAGTAAACAAAAAGTTAACTACGTTGTTAAATTATAACTAATGATTTTTTTTAGTACGAGTGGAGTGTTGAAAAAAAAAAAGGCCTCTATCGCTCTAAAATTATACCCATGTACCTCCAGACTTCGGAGATGTGTGGCAAAATTACTTTAACACCCGGCTGTAGAACAACTGCTATTGCTTAAGACTTCAACTTTATCTGAAAGTCACATTTTATAATTTAAGTCCCGAAGGTAGTATAGTCATTCCCGAAATTATGAGGCTGCCTGAAAACTTGCGAAGACCAACCACGTGCAACTTTACGTTAAAGCTTGCCCTTGAGCTTACTTTATAATTCCCGATTATAAAGTCGCAATGTGACGTGCAACTTTAGCCCACAGTGTGACTTTACTGACATGTTCCAACTTTACGTAGATACTAACCACGAGTTCAAACTTAGCAGTCATTCTACAACTACCGGCTGTAATTATCCAGAAACCATAAAAACTTTTCACATCACGTATTGGATATTTGCTCATACCGTCCTTAATGATTAATTGTTCTAAAATTTGTTTTGCAGGTGTTTGAACATCCATTATCTCCTAGGACAAAGTTTGACCCAATAGGCGACGTGGGATTAGCAAAAGTTGATCAACCATTTAGCCTAAGTGATTTTATTCAACCTATAAAACTGAACACACTACAAATAATGCCACATACCCCATGCATTGTTGCTGGTTGGGGCTGGACAGAGACCTCAGACGGTGAGATCACAAACGGTTTTCTTTTAGTAAAGGAAATTATAATATCGAAAACATCCTCTCGTGTGAAATACACAGAACCACAGAACCATGTTTGCTACATGGTGAGCCAAAAGTTTGTTGAATAAATACATATGCAAAACTATTTACTTGCCTTTTGGACTTATATGTCAGACTGTCTGAGTAGGCAACTTAAATAGGTTTAACTGTCGTTGAACGGCCAGCTTGCTGAGGGGTCCGTTGTGTCCCCTCAACATCTTGATACTACTTTGCCCATGGAACAGGGAGAGATTTCCTGTTCCAATTCTCCAGAACTTTTTCCTCCTTCCGAGGACAACTTCGTTCTGAACCTCACTCCATATTTTGATTCGGGTGAGGATTCGGATGTTTTCGGATCGCCCAGAGGAGGAGTTGAGGAGAATAATTCAGTCTTCAGCCCGCCCTAATGCCTGTGCATGCCATCGTTCAGTGGAACTGCCAAAGTTATCGGACCCATGCCGAAGAGCTGCGGCTGCTTTTGTCGCATTGGCGACCTCTGTGCTGCTGTCTACAGGAAACCTGCTTTAAGGCGTCAGATAATCCGGTTGTTCGAGCGTGGAAGACAGCAGTGGTCATCCCGATTGTAAAACCTGGCAAAGACCCTACTTCTCCTTCCAGTTATCGCCCAATCGCTCTGACTAGCTGTGTCTGTAAACTTATGGAACGGATGGTCAGTGAGCGGTTGGTGTGGGTGTTGGAATCACGGGGATTCTTATCTGTGTCCCAGTGTGGCTTTCGACGGTTTCGGTCAACTATCGATCATCTAGTTGCCCTTGAATCAGATGTGAGGGAGGCTTTTCGCCTGCGTCATCATCTGGTTCAGGTTTTCTTTGACTTGGAGAAGGCGTATGATACGACGTGGCGTTATGGGATTCTCCGTAATCTCTATAACTATGGCTTGAGGGGACAGATGCCACTGTTGCTTTCTGCTTACCTCTCAGGCCGTTCTTTCCGCGTTCGTGTCGGGGCGACTCTTTCCCGCCCGTTTGTCTTGGAGAATGGTGTGCCTCAAGGAGGTGTTCTTAGTGTCGTCTTGTTTGCTGTAGGGATCAACCCCATTGCTCAGCAAGCTGCTGTTCCCCAGTCATTGTTTGTCGATGACTTCGGCCTGCGCTTTCGGGCAGCTCGCATGCAGACCTGCGAGCGGCAGCTACAGCTGGCAATTAACAAAGTCCAGACCTGGGCGGTAAGTAATGGTTTCCGGTTTTCTCCGGACAAGACTGTGTGCATCCACTTTTGCCGCCAACGAACACTGCACCCGGATCCTTGCCTATACTTGGGACAGGCACAAATTCCTGTTGTCCCACAGGCACGTTTCCTGGGTCTGGTGTTCGATTCCAGGTTGTCTTGGCTTCCACACTTACGTCAGCTTAAAGACAAGGCTTTGCGGGCGCCTAACATCTTGCGGGTCCTGTCGGGCACTTCATGGGGTGCCGATCGCGCTGCCATGTTGCGCCTCTACCGGGCCCTTGTCCGCAGCAAACTTGATTATGCATGTATGGTCTATGATTCGGCTAGTGACTCCACTCTCCAGATGTTGGACACAGTGCATCACAGTGGCCTGCGTGTGGCGACTGGGGCTTTTCGAACTTCTCCAGTGGTCAGCCTCTATGCTGAGGCCTCGGAGCCACCTTTGGCCATTCGTCGGCGACAGCTTGCCATTCAGTGTGCAGAGCGTTTGCGTGCTGTGCAATCCAGTCCTGCTTGGTCCATGGTTTTTGGGCCAGACTTGCGAGTCGGTAGACGCAGGGTGGGTAAGGGTGATTTCCGCGATAGGCTCCAGCAGTCCTGTCAGGAGATAGCCTTTGAAATGCCCTGCGTCTTGAGGCTTGGGAGAATGCCAGTTGCCCCTTGGCTTGTCCCAGGTGGCAGTTTCATTTTTGCTCTGGCGTCCCTCCCGAAGAGTTCCACTCTACCAGCAAGGTACTTACAGGAGTTCCAGGAGTTACAGGAGCTGAGTTCTCAGTACGCCGGTTATCAGCGCCTGTTTACTGATGGGTCGAAGTCCGACATTGGCGTGGCATGTGCTTGTGTGTGTAAGGGTGTAACGGTTGCCCATCGCCTTCCATCAGGCTATTCTGTGTTCTCTGCAGAGCTTTTGGCTCTTGGTTTGGCGGTGGAATGGATCCTTGACCTTCAGGGCACGCATTTCATTGTCTTTAGTGATTCCATGAGTGCCCTGGAGTCCTTGGCGAATTACAATCCTCGGAACCCCTTGACACAACGTGTCCAAGCTTTGCTTTCCCGCTTGCCTGGCCGGCGGAAAACCGTGCTTTTCTGCTGGATCCCGGGCCATGTTGGGATAGCAGGGAATGAACAAGATGATTCTGCTGCGAAAGGGGCCCTTTCTGGCCCTCTCGGTAGGGATCTCAGGCTTGTTCCCTCAGATGCCTTTCCAACTCTGCGTCTGAGGTTACACGCTTTTTGGCAAACCTCGTGGGACAGACAGGACGGCAATAAGTTACGGGCCATTAAAGGCACTGTCGAGGAGTGGCACTCAGCGTGTCGCCGCAGTCGCCGTGAGGAGGTTGTGTTGGGCCGTTTGTGAATTGGTCACACCAGACTTACTCACTGTTTCCTTTTGTGGGGGGTTGACCCTCCTGAATGTTCTTGGTGTCGACGGCCACTTACGGTCCGGCACTTACTTGTTGATTGTCGCCATCTTGATGGTGTTCGTCGTCGGTTTCATCTTCCGCATGACATTGCACGTCAATTGGGCGATAAGTCTGTCCTCCTGTCCGGTGTTTTTCAATTTTTGCAGGAGGTACAGATGTATGACAAGATTTAGATTAGGGGTTTGAATAATATCTCTGTAATGTGTGGTGCAGTGGCAACCCGGACCACTGCACTGTGACTGAGGTTGGCGCTAATGACCAAGCTGTCGACGCGCCATTAAGCCTCAATTCCCCCCCCCCCCTAAATAGGTTTGCATCTGTATTTATTTGTATTAAAGTTTGTTATCTGTTTTAAAGTTTGTTGCACACCCCAACCTAAAACCCAGACAGTGTTGAAGTTAGATACTTACATATAAACTTTGTCTTTAGTAGGACATTTTAATGGCACCAAAGTATAATTTGTTCCACATTATGTTTTCAGAAAACTCACTATACGACGCCACGTTTTCTGCCGGTATGAGTACAAAAAAACCCATGAATATCCCACTCGTAGACTGTAAGAGTAACAATGTAGACTCTGCAAGTATGATATTCACATGTTTTTGCAATTATAGTGCAACGAAACGTGGCATGATACAGTCAGTTTTCTGCAAACACAATGTGGAACAAGCTATATCTTGGAATGTGCACTCCTAATATTCAGGGTGAGGCAAACCGCTTGTTCCAAGGGCACCAAAATAATCGTTCGCTATTAATTCTGACGATGTATTTATAATGTAAGTCAACTGTAATAATGATGCTACCGGATACTTTTACAATGAACTTGAGAGACACACTCTAGATCACCCACGGTATATTTCTGAAAACAGCACATAGATTCAGCAGAAACGTTAATTGTAAAGTTGTACGCCAGAATAAAACATTAAAAACTACTGAAACAGATTAATATTGTAGCTTAATTACAATGGTTATGAAGAAAACAAACTACGAACAAAGTAAAGTCTCCTGGATAATTTTTATTGCCATGTAGTGAATCTATTGTGCTACTGTAGAAAAAAACAGTGAAAACAGTGGCAGTGAAAACATTGGGGGGAAACATTGTTTTTGTTATTCTCGTAAATATCTGTATATAATACGCTTAATTTGGATGAGACGCACGCCACAGGAGCAGGTACATTCTTGCTATGGGAAGGGAGGAGAGGATGATACCGGCGAGGCTGTGGAAACAAGCTTGATTGCTGCATGTTACGCCGCCGGGATACAGCTAGTTGTAATATTGCCCGATTTTCTGTTTTTGTAAATGTATCCATTGGTTTCAGGTCTGACTTACAAATTGACGCAACATTTACATTAAACCATTATGTGTGAGATTATTTGAGTTGGTACCCGACTCTTACCTCACCTGTTTACGACACTACTGTTCTTAGTGGTAATCGGAGTGAAGTATGTGTTAGACAGACAATTAACTATGAGTTATTGCTGTTATTTATGGATAAGGGAGCCTAGCTCAAACCAGGTTATTTTCCCCTCTATGAGTTGGCGTTCAAGTCAACAATGCATGAAGACTTCATTCAAGACAAAGGTTGTTGTAGCATTAAGAGTATAACTTATTTCGTTGTAAGAACAGCCAAAGACACCGGTTTGTTTGCTGGGTTCTGTGGCTATTCACTTTTTTACACATGACGTTAAATGTAATTGTGTTGTTATCATAATGTTTACTAAACTAGGGTGCCTAACTTAGTTTCCATCTATCTCCGTGACATGCCACACATAGTTAATTGACGATTCATTCCTCTAACAAGTAGTAGTAGAGTGGACTGATTCATTTGATAAAATGCTAACATTTTAGCAATCAAAAGTCTGCTGACAAATTTTGAAAATGGGGGACCAATGGATGTTTTCGAACAGATCAGATGTTAACAAAAAAAAGTGGCATATCATGCCTGAGTTTAAATTTTCTCTGCTGTCACCGCCCTTTATACTTCCGAGCATGTTTGTTGTAAAGGGTTCCAGAGAGGGGGGGGGGGGAACTGGTACGACAGATGTGTAATGATTACAAGGGTATCGTAAAGGACAGAAAA
>JAHWFP010234014.1:0-27525 GCA_023313725.1 Lithobius niger | reverse complement strand
GGGTATCGTAAAGGACAGAAAACAAGCATGGAGCAAAATATCGAAAGTGAGTTCAAATGAGATAATTCCAAATGGTTACAATGAATAGTAATAAAAGAAAAAAGTAGAAGTGCTTTTAATGCAAACAACGTTTATGGAACCACATATTAGATGAGTCTACTGTAAAGATGGGGAGAAAAACTCTGTAGATGCATAAAAAGTATTTGGAATGATAAACTAGTTTCCAGCATCAGGTTGTATAACTATACCTAGTTCAAAAGAAACCCCCACGGAATTGTAGGATTTCTTCAAAGAAAGTTTTCATCCTGCTAATACGTTACGATATGTCAAACTCACAGACTGTTATACTCCACAGAGAAGTAACATTGGAAAGTATGCGAAGTTACATTAAGCTTTACAGAAAAATATGCGAGTCAACTAAAAAACTGGAATAGACAAAGAGACACAGAGAAAAAAGAGAGGCAGAGCAAGACAGACCTACTCTTTAAATGCTTGAGGGAAAGATTTTAAAGACAGGTTTCATAACATAGTAATGGTTATCAAAAAAATTATTATTCCTTTTTCCACATTTCGTAAATATTCAGACCAAAGACTTGACACAGTGACCCTTTTATTTTTAGGTTACCCATCAGATAAATTGATGAATGTCGGCATATTCATAGCACCTCCAGCTGTTTGTGACTGTTGGTATAATGGACCAACCAACTCCAAGTTTTGCACTTACGTACCTGGCACCACGTTTAAAGGCCCCTGCTTTGTAAGTTAATAGCGTTTCCTTATATCAATATAAATAATAGTAACTGAGAAATTATCAATGTTTGGGCCAAAGAGGCCAAATCCGAAGATTCGTGTTGGCATGTTCAACCCATTATGGCACGTGAATTTTCCATCATTACTGCTGCGCACCTGTCAACCTTACCTGCTTCATTGTTTTTTGTTTATTTCATCAACAAACTGTGTGTAACCTAACTAATACTAAAACAATTACAGTTGTTTAGCAATTGTTCCAATTTAACACAAAATTATTAAAAATAATTCTTTAAGTTGTTTAGACTGAAATATCAGCGTCAATTGCAAAAGGAGTTATATAGTAATTTAGTAGTAGTAATGTCAGTATCGTCCACAGACCATAGAGAGAGCAGGGGCAACTTTTAGTAAAAGGGCACAGAAAGTTTTAATGGACATTTTTTGGGGGACTTTTTTATTTTTACTCTCTTTTTTATCCTTTTTGCCCCTTAATTAGCTTTTTTTGCCCTTTTAGGGCTTTTTTTAGGTCTTTAGACCCTTTCTCAGATATTGCCATGTCAGCAAATGTTTGCACAAACGCACTTTTCTTTTTAAAAACAGGGCATTTTGCGGAAAGGGCAGGGTTCTGCCCAAACTTTACTAAAACGAACGAACGAAGAAGACTTTTTTTGCCATTTCTGCAAGAAGTTCCTTTGTCTAAGAATGCCCATTTCACGAATAGTGGTAGGCGCAAGCTATGCCTATTTTTTGGGGATACTTTTAACATGTGACTGCCTATGTTATTAGTTGCCTATACGAGTAGCTTTACATCTGGAAGGATGAGAAATAGTTTACTAACGGCATCAAATTTGCTGTCCTGCAGTAAAAGCAAATATCGGTCGTTAGACTTGACAACTTGAAATTTTTGACATTTATTGGAAAGGCAGTGAGCCGAACTAGAATATAAGTACTACGGGTTTTTAGTTTTACCAGCGAAATCAAAAAATACTGACTAGAAATGTATTTAATGGCATGCGTGTATGTTTCAGACTTTAATCAATAAATAATCGAGGCGAATTGCAAATTAGCCCTGAGCGATTTATTGTGTATTTATTTCTAAATAAATCATCAAATGAAGTACGTTTCTTTTTGATTTAGCACTCTTCTGCTTTGAGCTATGAATTAGTCATAGTGTAAATTAGTATTAAGTGCATAAAATACGGATGTAAGACTTACAAAAAACTTGATGCTGGAAAGGAACAGATACAAGAGAAAACACGTAAGCATCAGCATTGCACTAAAACGAGTGATAGAATCTCCAGCTTCCCAAAACACAAGCTGAAGTTCATTTATGCCTATTAGTGCCATACTCATGGCTTACATGTCATATTCTTGTCTGTTCCTTAGAGCAATAAGTTTTTTTTAGGGCTTGCATCCATATATTATAAGCTTAAGCCTTTATTTTAATTTCTAGTTATTTTTTCTTGATGATATTTCGGAAACAAAAAAGTAGGTAGAATTTCGATTATGAGTTAACGGGAAAGAACACTTTTTGAGATAAATCAGATAACGAGATTTGAGATAAAGGAAATGAACGAGTTTGTAGATTAAAGAGATAAACAAGATTTCCTGTAAATTAGATAAACGAGATAACGATATTTGACATAAAAGCGCTAACTGAAATTTCCGAAGCAAAAAACAAACAAGATATAGTTAGATAAACGAGGTTTGACTTAAATGAGATAAACGAGATTCGTTATAATTAATTTTTTTAATATATGTTTGTTGCGAACGCAACCGGAATGGCAAGGACCTGGTGGTCACTAACTGCCATCCGATGTTAAAACGAAAAATTATAAATTACAAAAGTTTAAGAGTTTAAAAGTTTAAAACGATGATGATGGCTCTGTTGCAGAGGAAGGGTGGGTAAATGGTATTAGGTTGGTGTCACAAATGCCTTACCACCAAGGTTAGACCTACTAGGGACACAGTGGTCCTCGATGGCATCACCAAACGTAAGGGACAAGTGGGGAAAAAGGCGCATATCATTGTCAATGTTTCTTAAATTTAATAAAATAAAATGGATCGCAGTTTAAAGCTTGGCCAAAACCAATTGTCAATCTTAATAAAGATAATAAAAAATTTAAATAATATAATAATAGGCAAAGGGGATACAGGAAGTGATCTAAGTGGATACGCTACACCTGTCCCAAATTATTAAAATAGGAAAAGAAATACAAATAAATAATTTGCCGAGTTTATTACAATATAAAATTATGTAACAAGCATGTGAAAGACACTTAAATAGTCAGGTAAACAACTATCAAACCATTCCTGTCACAACTAAACTAAACCAAAAGAGAAACAAAGCAAAAGAAAAGACGCTAAATGCTAACCATGTTAAAAACACTAATGAGGTAGAAAGATTAATCTAACCTACAGAGACTCAACCTGAAGTGGCGTATATCACTAGCAGTCACCAGCTCTGATGGCAATGAGTTCCACGGGCCATCCACACGGTTTGCAACAAAATACTTAGTGCAATCTAATTTAGTTAGTTTATAGCAATTGCCTCTGGTATAGCCATTTCCACGAACATTAAAAAAGTGAGTAAGGTTCATGACGGTAACTCAGGTAAAATAGAGTAAGTTAAGCATAGGTCCACTATTAGATGCCCGTATTCAAGGGACTCAAGATGAAGAAGCTTAAAACAGTGTTGGTAAGACAGTTTGTAACAACCTCGTAGAGTTTTAGTAAATGACCTCTGCGCTGATACAATTTTCATGATATCTTTGACAAGGTATGGGGACCAGACCTGGCATGCATATTCCACAATTGCTCTAACGTAGACTTTATAGGCCCGGACAATGTGAAAACATCACCAGAGCTAACGCAACGTTTAATCACTTAGCGTTTTATCCGTTTTGCCTTAAAGGTGATCTGGTTACAATGGGTTGAAGATTTAAGGTTCGTAGTTAAGTAGACTCCCAGTTATGTTGTCTTCAGTGCTCAAAATGGTATTATCAATTTCGTACGAAAACTTTGAATTTTTCCCTATCAACCCTATCAACAGTTTTTTTTTTATCAGATAACGGGATTTAGGTTAGATATCTATATTTATCCTAAAATTTATTTTGATGCTAAGTTCTCTTCAACAAACCGTTTCCAATAAAATTCGATTTGTTGTTTATTCGCAGGATTACTGCTCGGGATTCTTGTCTCCGCAGAACACTCCTAGCATTAAACTGTTCTCATTGCGCACTCTGTTATTGCTTATTAGAAGAACTTAAACAAAGTTGACTGTATTTGCGTTGGCTTCATAAAATAGTATTGATTCAGTTGCAAGATGAAGGAAAAAAGTTCAAACAACAACAAAAGGCCTTGGGCCTTTTTAATACCTATATTTTAAGCCATAAGAATTTAAAATTGGTTCACTGGTTCGATCTCTATGGAAGAGCTAAAGTCCGAACAATAAAAACGAAAAAAATATTCTAGTCACTTTAAAATAAACGTCGCCCTTCTTGAAGTCAGCGTTCAAAAGGCCCTGTTCCTTGTTAATACCTACATTTTAAGCTATAAAATTTGAAAATCGGTTCATTGGTTTGGTTGCCAGGTGTGGGCAAAGAGACTCAACGACAACAACAACAACAACAACAAATGGCCATTCTGTGGAGGCATATTTTAATTGTTTTATTAAAAAATTTTATGCAGTGAATTCTTTATGACACAACCCAAAATACTGAATTTCAGTGGTCCATGTCAATTCTGGGGAAAAACTATAGGGTTTCAAAGTTAGGCATTTAACATGGAAATTCATGCTGATGCTTATGTATGGACCACTACGGCAGCCCTTGATAGATTGATTCAACTTTTTTGGGGCATCAATAATCATCAATTGATTAATACCAGTGTATGTGATCGAAGGAAAGTTTGGTAAAACATGTAGGACCGAAACAAAACAGCAGCTAGATGGTCGAAGATGAAAACGAACCAAAAGGCAGTGATGATGGGCAGCAATCGGCACGGAGGCAGGCGGCAGCAAGGCTGGAACGGAGTGGCCGCGAACGGTTGGAGAAGGGCCGCAGACGGTGTGAGTCAAGGCATGGTCTTGTAGTGATTGTTGGCCTGACGGGTGGGGGTGATGGGCAGCAGGCCTGACTGCACGAAGTGAGGCACAGTAGTCTTGATGGAGCGGAAGTAAGACGATGAACGCAGTCGATCGAGGTCTTGTTGTAGGCGGGAAACTGGTGGACATCCTGGCAGATTCAGAGCTGAGTCAGGAAGCTTGAGCAGCAGCGGGTTGATGGACGGTTGGAGTCAGCCAAAGAGGTGACGATACTCGGTGCAGACGATTGGCGGGAGAAAGCTCGAATGGTTGACTGTGTTTGTAGAGAATGGCCACATCAGTCTCCTTAGGTGGCAGGAGAACTGCACTGGGCAGGAGAAGAGGTGGCGTGAGGGCAAAAGTGATAGCGAAAGTGACAGTGGGTTCGGTCGGGTGGCGAAGGCGAAAGCAAAAGTGAAAGCGAAAGTTGATTGTCGGGTGCAGGCAGTGTTGCAATACTATGGGTGGTCGAGTAACGGGACGAATGGCAGACAGAGCGAGTTTTTCGATGATCCCAGGATGGCTTCTCTTGATGGGACAAAGCAATGGGAGAGGGATGAGCAGGAGCAAGTGGGAAGCCTGGAGAAGATGTAATGACGTCCGCCAAGATGGTGGGCGGTGGTTGGCGTGGTCCGTCACTGGTTGTGTGTGGCCAGAGAAAGTCTTGGCTTCAGACGGAGGCTGGATGAAAGTCGAAAGCGAAAGTAAAAGCGAAAGCAAAAGCGAAAGATCGCCATGTCTTTGAACAGAGTCAGGACTTCTTGAGGAGGGCTTCTTCTGGGCGAGGCGAAAGACGAAAGCAAACTTCCTGACTTATCGCCAATCCACCTAATTCATACCTAGCACTTTAATTCTCCAAAAGTAATGTGTTCCATGTCTCGATACTGAAACGCTTTTACTGATTACAGAGGCGTAGTGAAGGCAAACAGTTGGAGGAGGGAGAGATATCTGAGATTTGCTGACTTTTTCCTTGACCGTAGCTGGAGATCAAAGAAATTACATGAAGTATGGCCGACGCCAATAGAGCGAGCGAAGCAAACGATATGGTTAGTCATCCATTAGAAAAGCTAGATCATCGTAAGCGGTGTTTATCGTAAGTGGTGTTAATCAGTTTTAATGCAAACTACAGAGTGGCGTATGTCTTTCTATTCCATATTAGTTTGAAAATAGGGTAACAGCGGCAATGTGTCTTGGCCGGAGGCAGGAGGAAAAGAGATGGCTGGCTGACGCCATTTATGGAGGATTTGTGCGTGCTGGCACACGCGCAAGTGGGCACCTGAGCTGGACGTACCTGGAGAGTTTTGAATCTCAAGGGTAACAGAGCACTCAGGAACTGAATGCATAAATTTACAGGTAGTGGATATTTTATTTACAGCAACTAGAAAGAAAATTGTTGTAATGTAGCTCCCAGATTCACTCAAATGTTATATCACAGGGTTTTTAAGCATCAGTTTATCACACACCTACCAAATGAAATATTTATTTTTACCAAATTTGTTTTCAAATGTCTGGTAGATGTCCACCACTGTAAGAGCCACTAAAAGAAAAAAAAAATACATATTATGACGTGTAATACAATAGGAACTTGCCTCGTCGGCCTGATCAATGCCATTAAATACCGAAACCAATCAGTCAAACGATTTCCTTTCAGTAACTTCTTAATGAACTCATTATTGGATGTTCGACCACAGGCTTACTGTCAAATATAGTTGCTTTTTAGAATTTAAAGGTAATGAGTTTAAAGTCCAGCTACTAGTATACTTACTCAACAAATGCCCGCATTTGAGCCTTCATTTGGAGCCAAGCTGGTTTACACGTATAGTGCAGTTGAATGATATCACGTCTGTCGCATCAAGCACGTTACTGTAAAGCTATTTTAGATTTATTTGTATAGCGTTAAATACTGTTGGTTATTTTTTTCCTTGGAAGATTCAACATTTTCAGGAAGAATGGGTTGTGGGAAGAGTAAATCTCCTCGATTGCTGAACAACAAGGGTAACAGCAATCAGGTAGAAATGCATTATTTCAAAACAATGCCTATTCATTTTTAAAACGAGTCATTGGCTCAATGGTACAGCGTATGTTTCCCAATCAATTCATCATCAGTTCGAATCCCGTCCTAGCCTTGAAGAATAATAGTTAGCTTACATTAAACGTAGGTAGCATTAGCTCTCACTAGGAGGTTATATTACTGATACCGCCGTTGTTAATCCATGTGAATAGATTATCTTCATAAAAGTGTTAATTTTTCATTTCTCAATTTTACTTAAATGTTTGAAACTTGATTGCCTGAACATGGGAATTAAAGGGAGTATTAAACAACCCATATAAATAAATATGAATAAAAACGAAGCTGCAGATAAGAAGACAAGTAAATAGCCTAGTCACAGCATCCAGGCAGCAGTTTGTTATTATATGAAAGCAAAAAACAATAAAGTGTACAAAGCAGAACATAAAGCAAAAATGCATAAAATAAGTGAAACTGGAAAAGCCATGTAAAGTGTGGTAGTAACACAAATAAGCGAGGTGTGGTTCTTGTCGTTTAGCTCGGGCACACTTATATTTTGCAGCTTGGGCAGCTTATGCTGAAAAAAATGTAGCTCACAGAACACAACCAGGTTGAAAAATTAGAAGCAAGACTTAATAATGTGATTAGAAGAAATTTGTTTGATTGATATTTGACGGAGATAAGAAATCTCAGTATTGTTGTCTAGAGACAAATCATGAGGACTAATAATCCGTATTTTACATCATTAAAATGAAATCTTAGTAAACTAGCTGGACTCATGCATGCTGCACGGTGATTGAATTCCCAGGAGTTAGCCTCTCCCAGTGTTTTGTTTTGTTAGTAAAGTAACTGGTGCTTTCAAGTGCTGTCCCCCCTCCCAAACTCACACTCCCCAACCCTGTGCCTGATCCCCTCGACTGCCCCCGTAACACTGCATACCCTCCGGCAGTGTAGGGTTTGTATACCGCCCCGCCCTTCCTTCGGTGTTTGTTACCCCCCCCCCGACACCCGGCCACCCACACCGCACTGCACGCTTTCCGGTGCATCGGTGCTTTTTCAATTTCTTCCCTCGCCCCACAACCTGCATACTACAGTTCCCTCCCAGACCCCCCGACTATCTCCAGCAGTGTCTAGTGGGCTTATAACAGCTCTACAGGTAATTGAGGCTTCGTGCAAGTCTTTGAAAACAGTAAGGTGATGAACGATAAGTAAATGACGTGACTGAAGAACACTGAAAAAAATTAGAAGAGAAAGTAGTCGAATGTGTAACCTTACATTTTTATTCCTTTGTTTGGGTATGAAAAGTCTTGAAATTTGGGCACTGACTTTAATTATATTTACTTGTGTAATGGTTGATACAGCAGTAAGGTTTCACGTGGACTAAACAGTACATAGTCTAGCAGCTAAGAGCCAAATTTTAGGTGAATCGTGCACTTCTGGAAAAAAGAATGACTTTGTCAGTACAACTTTACTATGGCACGTGGAGCACTTTTGGATATGGTGCCCACATATTCGACTTCCGGTTTGCCCTGATGACGTCATCAAAGATGGCCGTCTGAGCGTAATTACAGAATTTGATGTCAACAGCTGTATCTCGGTAACCAGTAAACCAATTTAGCTTTTCTATACCGTGTTGGAAAGAAAATTTCATAAGCTACAAATAAGGTCCTACGACATATTAGCATAGCTTAGATAGAAAAGGAGGTAGAGCTCATAAAGTGTAAATTGTATGTGATTTTCACCAGGTATTCGCACATTTGACTTAAACTAACGGTTGAACTAGCTAATACCCAACGTTAAGCCTAAAAGGTTAATTTGTTCCAAATTTTGTTCCCTTTACAAAAAGTCCTAACAATTCAAAAAAGATGGTACGGTTGCCAAATTATTACAAGTTGAAGGATATATGCACATCAGTCTACACCGTAACTGAATGGCAGTCGAATGGCCAGTAATCACTGCTGTTTTGTTTAGGTCCCATAATTCCGTGCAGTCATAAACGCTAATGGCCGTCCTGGTTAAACCTTTATAGTAACATATCCAGGGGTGCCCATCTTCCATCCCCCTCCCCCCAAGGTCAATGAGGAGTCCCTCCCCCTAGATTATGATGATTCCCTTTTTTTTTAATTCCCCCTCCTCTCCCGTCCAACTTTAGAAAAAGTTGTACACATTTCATAATTACTTTGAGCTCTAACTAATCATGTTATGAAGTAAACCATTTTTTCGAAATTTGGAAGTGGGGGGGGGAGTAAAAAAGTGAACGAGTATGAAAATATGATTACTTGACACACAAGACACTGTTGATAATGATACCAACTTCTCGTTTTTACGACTGGGTGGCCTATTGGGGGAACACTGTTCTCCTCCCCCTCCTCCCGCCATTAGGCCACTCAGTCGTAACAGTCAGTTGATGTTTATAAAGCTAACAGTTTAAAGGATGGTGCACGAATGTCTCGTAGTAGAGGCTGTAGGAGAAGAGTTTTGTCAACATCGACAATACCGAGAATCTGGAATGATTTCCTTAGAGTTGACGAAAACAAAAGTGAACTCTATTCATATTTGAGTATGTGTGTCGTTGGCATGAAATCAAATGAGAATAAGATTGTTTGCTGCACACTTGGCGATAAAGTAGTAACTATACCACAACATACTGACACTACCAATCTCAGGCCATGCAACCATGAGGAAGCTGACTCAAGAATGATGATACATATTGCAGATGCTGCAAAGGAATTTAGCTCCTATCTGGTTGTTGGAAATGATGCAGATGTTGTTGTCCTGGCTGTATCAACTGCAGAGAAGTTACAAATTAGGGAACCGTGGGTAGCTTACGGCACTGCCAACCGACGACGTTATCTACCTGCACATGAATTATCCAAACAGCTTGGCTCATTAGAAAGTATCTGTCTACCTATGTTTCATTCACTGACAGGATGCGACATAGTATCATCGTTTGCATATAAAGGAAAGAAGACTGCTTAGGATGTTTGGCGTGTATTCCCAGAATTGACAGAAGCTGTATGTGAACTTTCCTCATCTTCAAATCCAGAGCTCACTGAGTACTGCATGGCAGTAATTGAGGGTTTTGTTATTCTCATGTACGACAAAACTTCAGAGATTACAAGCATAGATGAAATGAGAAAATGGTGCTTCACAAAGAAAAACCATAGTACTCTATAACTGATCCCACCTACAAAGGCTGCCCTTGAGCAACACGTGAAGCGAGCAGTTTACCAAGGTATTTGCGTATGGGGCCAATGCTGGCATCCGAAACAGTTACTGCTTACTCCGGCCGACTGGGGATGGGAAGTTGCTCCTGGTTCAGGTAATTGGAAACCACTATGGACGTCCTACCAGATGCTGGGAAGGCATGCCATGAACTAATTAAGTGCGGATGTAAGAAAGGCTGTGGTGGACGTTGCACCTGCATGAAGGCTATGCTACCGTGTACTGCACTGTGCTACTGTGGAGGAGAGTGCAAGGAAAACCAGTGAAATGCTGTTTGGATATAGCCCTACGCAGTAATGTTAATACTAATAAATGCTTCATATAAGTACCATGCTGTCATTTGATTTTATACCCCATAACAGCAACATTGTGACTAAATAGTTGCCATGACTCGTTGTAAAGGGATAAAATAAGTCATAATTTACAGCTTATGGTTAAAATTATTATACTTCATGGTTATTTTCCACATTTCAATAATCGGGGTAGGAAATTCAGTGTAAATTTAACAAATTTCGCATTCCAGATCTCCTAACGCTTAACCTGTGCGAGTTGCGTTATTGTGCCATAGGAGATTTTTGGTTAGTTATAATTTTATCTATCCAACGAGCTATAAAACATTAAAATCGGTTGATTGGTTACAGAGATACACATTTCTAGGGTTAAATCATGTGGCGGCCATCTTTGATGACGTCATGACGCTAAACCGGAAGTGCCGTCAGTGGGCACCATATCCAAAAATGTTGTTCTTGATCTATAAAATAAGTTCCGAAAGTTTAATGCTTTTTTCCAGAAGTGCACGATTGTTGCCCTTAGCCGCTAGACTAAAAGCAACACTGCAGTATCTGAAACCTTACAGGAAAGTTTATTTGTGTTCCTTTGCTGTTTTGACTTCGAATCAGTTAAACCTTACCTTAAGCATCAAACGAGTTCGTTTTTGTTTACTAATTCGTGTTACTTTGGCATACCATGAAGTTTAGATTAGCTTTTTTTTTAATGTTTTGTGTCTTTATCAATTACGGTTTGCCCAACCAATAAGGAAACAAACCCTTTAATATTCAACCTAATTCTTGCGTCTTGCTTCTATTTGTACTCGTTGCAAATGCACTGATTTCGCTCGCTTCGCTTGCTCATTCAGTGCACCTTTTCTTTTGGTTTGTAGACAGCTCTGTATTAGCGGACGGCAAGCTAAACATGCAACGGACATTTTAGCTTTAACACGGGAGTGTGACGCGAATTCATTATACTACCTCAAAACAAAACTTGTTAAGGATTCCTGCCAAGCTTTTCGGCCGTGTGAACTCGTGATACCAAACGCTAAGCTTTTTCGTGAAGCTAATCCCACCAAGTAATAGTTCGAAGGTTAAATGAAATATATGAAAATTGCTTACTGCGCAATTTTCAGTTATTTCATTTAACGTTTGAAGTCTTAGTCGGTGGAATTAGCTTGGCGAAAGAGCTTGGCGTTTGATATCACGACTTCACACGGCCTAAAAGCTTGGCGGGAATCCTTAACAAGTTTTGTTTTGGGGTAGATATCAGCTGTTTTTGGTCCAAATTGATGAAATCCATTTGTTTTTCTTAGTAATTATGCGATGGAAACACCAATCTAGTTTTCTGATCCATTTCCTTTTTTTTTTGTTGGCTTTCGTTACATTTTGAGGACAGCAGTCACATTTTTTATATGATAGCATTTCACATTAGTAATGAAGACGAACGGATTTATTTAATGTTCAGTTTAGCATTGTTGCATAATAACAATGTTAAAACAATGTAAAACATTCAACTTGGTCATTTGGAGCTCCCTAACCCCTGAACCACTTGACCAATTAGAAAGGTTCATATGAAAAGGGCACATCTCCGGAGCAATACCTATAAAATGAGCTAAGAACCAGCTTTATTCACCGCATGGAATAATCTATTTTCGTGATATAAAAAAAGCGTAACCAGTAGTAAGTAGGAAGTAGTAAGGCAAATATCAACGTTATTCACGTCATTTTTTCAACAAGAAAAAGGTAAGCTGTGTCATTAATAGTGACTTTTATGTTGTCAGGCGACCAAAGTCTCCCGATCCAACAACTTTCAGCATTTTCTGTCGTATTGTTATTTATCCTCACATGGCTGAAAACGGCCAAACTCCCTTTGCTATAAAAACAGAACGTCTCTTGTGGTCGCCATGATCATATATATATATTATCTGGATGTTAACGTTTTATCTTGGCGAGCAACACACTAGTGTGTGTCTTGATAAATTAATATGGTAATAAGGATAATCCTTCCTCTTCACGTGCGGATGAATTGTTGGCTCACTAGCATTGTTTGATTAATCTTCAGTCTATGCCATGCGTCTGGCGTTTGCTGATTGGCATTGTTGAATAATAACAATGTTTAAAACAATGTAAAACAATCAATCTGGTCATGTAGAGCTCCCTAACCCTTGAACCACTTGACCAATTAGAAAAGGCCTTACGGAAAGGGCACATCTACAGAGCAATACCTGTAAAATGAGATAAAAACCAGGTTTATGGGACAAATAGTTTGATCTGTAGAGAGCTGTTGGCCCCGAAACTAAAAACATAGATTAGTTTGGTTTAAAACTATATGCGTTTAGCTGAAACACAGATTTTTTTTTCAAAAAAGGGTTCCAAAGGGTTTAATGAGCGTTAACCACTCCTGGTTATCTGCCCGAAGCCCTAAGGCCCTATGTCTGCAACAGCCAGATTCCCAGGCGGTCACCCACCCAACAACAATCAACCCATCAACAATCAGATGTTTGGGCGAAAGTTCGTAATACATAACACGTGCTCCAAGAATTGTTAGGCACCGTAGCAAAGACATTGCATGCGCATGAAGAATGAAGAAAAACGTTACTTTAAATTGTAGCTATGAAAAAACGTTACTTTTAATTGTCGGCTGATGCTGATGCTGCTGACTAATTTTTGAGGGGGGGATTGAGGCTTAATGGCGCGTCGACAACTTGGTCATTAGCGCCAACCTCAGTCACAGTGCAGTGGTCCGGGTTGCCACTGCACCACACATTACAGAGATGTTATTCAAACCCCTAATCTAAATCTTGTCATACATCTGTACCTCCTGCAAAAATTGAAAAACACCGGACAGGAAGACAGACTTATCACCCAATTGACGCGCAATGTCATGCGGAAGATGGAAACGACGACGAACACCATCAAGATGGTGACAATCAACAAGGAAGTGCCGGACCGTAAGTGGCTGTCGACACCAAGAACATTCAGGAGGGTCAAGCCCCCGCAAAAGGAAACAGTGAGTAAGTCGAGTGTGACCAACGCGCAAACGGGCCAACACCACCTCCTCACGGCGACTGCGGCGACACGCCGAGTGCCATTCCTCAACAGTGCCTTTAATAGCACGCAACTTATTACCGACTTGACTGTCCCACAAGGCTTGCCAAAAAGCGTGTAACCTCAGACGCAGAGTTGGAAAGGCGTCTGAGGGAACAAGGCCGAGATCCCTCCGGAGCGGGCCAGAAACGGCCCCTTTCGCTGCAGAATCCGCTTGCTCATTTCCACCTATCCCAACATGGCCCGGGATCCAGCAGAAAAGCACGGTTTTCCGCCGGCCAGGCAAGCGGGAAAGCAAAGCTTGGACACGTTGTGTCAAGGGGTTCCGAGAATTGTAATTCGCCAAGGACTCCAGGGCACTCATGGAATCGCTAAAGACAATGAAATGCGTGCCCTGAAGGTCAAGGATCCATTCCACTGCCAAACCGAGAGCCAAAAGCTCTGCAGAAAACACAGAATAGCCTGATGGAAGGCGATGGGCAACCGTGACTCCCTTACACACACAAGCACACGCCACGCCAACGTCTGACTCGTCAGTAAACAGCCGCTGATAACCGGCGTACTGAGAACACAGCCGCCGGAACTCCTGCAAGTACCTTGCTGGCAGAGTAGAACCCTTCGGGAGGGACGCCAGAGCGAAAATGAAAATGCCACCTGGAACAAGCCAAGGGGCCACTGGCATCCCACCAAGCCCCAAGACGCAGGGTATTTCAAAGGCTATTTCCTGACAGGACTGCTGGAGCCTATAGCGGAAATCACCCTTGCCCACACTGCATCTACCGACTCGCAAGTCTGGCCCAAAAACCATGGACCAAGCAGGACTGGATTGCACAGCACGCAACCGCAAAGCATACTGAATGGCAAGCTGTCGCCGACGAATGGACAAAGGTGGCTCTGAGGCCTCAGCATAGAGGCTGACCACTTGAGACGTTCGAAATGCCCCAGTCGCCAGACGCAGGCCACTGTGATGCACAGTGTCCAACATCTGGAGAGTCGAGTCACTAGCTGAACCATAGACCATGCACGCATAATCAAGTTTGCTGCGGACAAGGGCTCGGTAGAGGCGCAACATGGCAGTGCGATCGGCACCCCATAAAGTGCCCGACAGAACCCGAAAGATGTTAAGCGCCCGCAAAGCCTTGTCCTTAAGTTGACGCAAGTGTGGAAGCCAAGATAACCTGGAATCGAACACCAGACCCAGGAAACGTGCCTGTGGGACAACAGGAATCTGCGCCTGCCCCAAATACAGGCAAGGATCTGGGTGCAGTGTTCGTTGGCGGCAAAAGTGAATGCACACAGTCTTGTCCGGAGAAAACCGGAAACCATTACTGACTGCCCAGGTCTGGACTTTGTTAATCGCCAGCTGTAGCTGCCGCTCGCAGGTCTGCATGCGAGCTGCCCGAAAGCGCAGGCCGAAGTCATCGACAAACAATGACTGGGGAACAGCAGCTTGCTGAGCAATGGGGTTGATCGCAATAGCAAACAAGATGACACTAAGAACACCCCCTTGAGGCACACCATTCACCAAGACAAACGGGCGGGAAAGAGTCGCCCCGACACGAACACGAAAATAACGGCCGGAGAGGTAAGCGGAAAGCAACAGTGGCATCTGCCCCCTCAAGCCACAGTTATAGAGATTACGGAGAATCCCATAACGCCAGGTCGTATCATAAGCCTTCTCTAAGTCAAAGAAAACCTGAACCAGATGTTGACGCTGGCGAAAAGCCTCCCTCACATCCGATTCAAGGGCAAGCAGATGATCAATGGTTGACCGAAAACGTCGAAAGCCACACTGGGACGCAGACAAGAATCCGCGTGATTCCAGCACCCAGACCAACCTCTCACTGACCATCCGTTCCATAAGTTTACAGACACAGCTAGTCAGAGCGATTGGGCGATAACTGGAAGGAGCAGTAGGGTCTTTGCCCGGTTTCACAATCGGGATGACCACTGCTGTCCTCCACGCTGCCGGAACAGAGCCTTCTGCCCACACACGGTTGAACATCTCCAGCAAGAACTGCTGGGAGGCAAGAGGCAGATGTTTCAACAGCTGAGAGTGAACATTATCAGGCCCTGGGGCGGAGTCATGCGACTTGGACAAAGCTGAAACAAATTCCTGCCTGGTGAACGGTAAATTGTACTCTTCTAGCCCGTCGGAGCGAAAGTCTAGAGAGTGAGCCTCTTCTCTACGCTTTATTCTGAGGAAACCAGGATCATAATGGTTATCACTCGAGACCCGCGCAAACGCAGACGCAAGACAGTCGGCGATATCCGGCACAGAAGAGATCACGGAATTCGCCACCTTCAGCTGTGAAACCAGGGAAGACACGTTCCTCCCCGAGATCTGGCGCACCTTCCGCCACACCTGCTGAGAAGGCGTGGAGCGTGTGATCGACGAAACATAAGCTGTCCACGAAGCACGTACAGCCTCACGGATGACATACCTGGCACGGGCACGACAGCGCTTAAAGGCTACAAAGTTGTCAGTAGTTGGGATGACCGTAAATGCACGCAACGCTCGCCGGCGGGCCCGAATAGCCTGCCCGCAAGCAGGCGTCCACCACGGAACAGGAACCCGCCGCGGCTGTGTGGATGAACGCGGGATAGTAGAATGAGCAGCAGCAAGAACCACGTCAGCGAAATGAGTGGAAATTTTTGAGGTTGGGTATTATATTAGTAGACTTATTGTGCCCGTGCGCATGCTGTGCACTCCCCTCTCCATCCACACCCGCACTTCCTTGTGCCCCCGTGCCGCACCCCGTTGCACCCCCTTCTGCACTCCCATAGCGTGGGTTCTGAATATCTCTCCGCCTCCCTCCGGCACGTCAGGTGGTTCGTCTTTGGTTTTAAATTTATCAAAATATATAGCACAAGCCGTCCCCCTAGAATTACTTTAACCCCCAATCCCCCCACACATCCCCCCCCCCCCCTCGGATACGCATACGTGTCCCCCCCACACACACTTGCCCGCCTCCCTCCAGGTGTTTGGTCTTTGGTTTTAAATTTTTTAAACCGAAGACCGAACATGTGAATGGCTCCGACATATGCCCTCTCCCCCACAATTACTTTAACGCTTAATCCCAACACTCCCGGATTCGCATACGTGTTCCCCCATACACGCTTGATCGCCTCCCCCTCCCTGAAAACGGTGCCCCGTGACATTCTCCCTTTGGTGCATCCCCGGAAAAATTGCATGCGTATGTTGAACTGAAGGCTAAAAAAAGCCCTGAGAAATCCAGCATTCAGTAAGCAAGTAACCCTACATTTAAGTTAATCCTTTGAAACATTTCACCTCGGCACCGTGCATTACGACATTGTTGCAAGCAACGATTGTTGCCGCCCACTTTCTGGAAGTGAACATTTAAGAAATAAATGCGCCTTTTCATCGTATCAGGCTGCCAACTTCGACGAAATTAAGAACCAATCGTTGTTTGGTTTAAAGTTGTCTGGTTTAGTAGGTACGGTTTTTTTTTTTTTTTTTTTTTTTAGCTCAAACGCCGACAATGGCACAGTCCACGTGACTAAAACTTTGTTGGCCGCTTTGGTACCACAACAACACCAAAAAACGACCCAAAAATCGGTGCGGCAGGTCTGGTAAGTGCGCCATCTCTTCGAAGACTTTGGAAAAAGTGTTATAACCCAACTTGTAGTCCAAGGCCGTCAATAGACGGCGACATGGCGGGTTTGGTAAGTGGCGCCATCTGTTCGAAGACGTTGGAAAAGTGTCCCAACCCGAATTTGAAGGTCGAATCCCATCAACAGATGGCACTACAGGGTGGGGTACTTGATTGTACGACGGAATGGCGAGGCCGGTGACTTGGCCGCCTGCTCCGTATTATGTAGATGATTGTGCGAATTAGAAAAATAGAAATAAAAGAGTAGGCACAAGAACCTTATGAAAAATGCGTACAGTGCTGTCATTTGCTTGATCACTTGGCTGATCGGTTTTTGTGTCAATATGGCTCAATGGTTAAGGTTTCCTTCTTTCTAATAATCGTGAGCTAAATCGTCGCCGTCTCAACCATGCAAAATGGTTGTTAGCTTACAATAGGTTGGTATCATTACCTGTACGTGCACAATGCACGCCGATTTTGATTTTGTTTCCAATTCTGTCGGCTTCGAACAGGGCTACGAATGGTACTATGTAATGAAGTGGTAGTGCGCATAGTGTAGGCAGGCTGTAACAGTCACGTGCTGACTGTCTGACTCGGACGGTTGACCAGGATAAATTTTCCTTTCTGGTTGGCACAAATTAAAAAAATCAGGACGTTCTTAGCATAATTTCTCCTAAAATTTTATCTTTCTGTTGCTAGAAATTGAATATCGACATATTGCTTCTTAAAATGTAGCGGAAGAGTGTAAATTGGGACAAAATATCAAAGTTACATTCCAACAGAGCATTCATAGCAATTGGTTTTCTAAAATGTAGAGAAAGTTTGAACTTCCATTTGAAAATCTTAAAAAATTCTATCTGCTTGTGGGAACAGGTAATGGTATGTGCCAAGTGACGTATTTATTTCGTGAACTCCGTGAGTCTTATGTTTTAATTTTTAACCCGCATTAGCGCCTATCATACTGCGGTATGAGCACCCCACCTGCGCAGGGAGTTGGGGCTAAAATAATAAAGGAATTAGAATTGGAACAGGTGTGCAGTACGTGCAGGTTTAATTAAGTTCAGCAGTCTCTGATAAGCACGTTTTACAGAATTACTTAATTAGTAATTTATAAATACAAAATTGCGTTTTTCTTTTCTCTGTTGTGTTCAAAACTATAGAAAATAATTTATTTTTCATTTAGAGCTTTTGCTCAAACCAAAGAAAATAAACCAAATTCAAGTGCGGCCATTTTCTGGCGCTCACCAAATATGTGTGCAAGCCAGTTTCTGGCGATCGTGTTCTTTCATTGTAAATAGACGCAACCGTGCTACACACGGCTGGTGTTGGATGCACCGTTTACAACACTAGTACAGTTGCGTTGCTAATGTGTTTGTCCATGTTTCACCAAATCAAGTTTCTTCAATCAATTTTTTCCACATACTTGCTAACATACGCTGATTTTCGTTCGCTTCGCTCACTCATTCAGCTAATCCTGCAACTCAAGTGACACGATGCAGCCTTTAAAAAATTGACGCGCTCAGCAGCTGAAACGGTGGCATGAAACGATTTTTCGCTGGCTAAAAGTGTTACTTCCTTGCTAAAGTCCGTGCTATGCATGGGTGGTGTTGGGTGGACCGTTTTAAAAATTGGTTTTGTCAGCTCTATATTTTGTGTCGTGGTCTATCTTTTTGTCTGGTTACCCTATTGAAAATCCTAATGGAAAAATTCTACTGGACCAGTATGTCCAGTAGGAAATTTCAACTGGACCAACACCCCAGTAGGTATTTTCAAATGGACCAATACATCCAGTACACATTTTGAACTGGACCAATAACAACAGTAAGAAATGTTTTGTCTACTGGTGAACTGGTTAACTGGACCAATACAACCAGTTGTTATTTCCAACAGGACCAATACCGCCAGTAGATATTTTAAACTGGGCCAGTAACCAACAGTAGAGTCCTTCAAATTGGACCAGTAACTCCAGTAAGAAATGTTTTGCCTACTTGTGAACTGTTGAACTGGACCAACACAACCAGTAGATAGTTTCAACTGGACCAATACTTCCAATACTTCCAGATATTTTTAACTGGACCAGTAACAAACAGTGGAATACATTCAACTGGACCAGCAATGCCAGTAGCGAATAGTTCATCAACTGGTGAAGTAGTTACGCGAACCAGTAACTCCAACTAGATTTTTTTTCCTACTGGACCAGTACCTCCAGGATGTTATCAACTGGAGAGTAGCAACAGTAAATTGCATCTAACTGAAACAGTAATCATCAGTAAGCTATAATCAGTTGGGTCAGTAACTCCAATAGGGAACAGGAAGTACAGGAAGTGCAGTAAGTTTGTGCCGGGTAATTTGGTGACTGGTGGCAGGGCTAAAGCAAGCAAAGCAGGACGGCTGCACGTAAGCTATTATGCATTTTTCTACTTGTTTTCCTTGTAATGCCTTTCCTGCATGTAAAACACAACCTGTTGAATTCAACAGTAACATACACACTGCACGGACCTCCAAGAGTAAAATGGCAGGCTAAAGTTGTTTTTTTCTGGAGACCTTATTTTTTTTGGCTTATCAGTCCTTATCTTTATTTATCGTTTTCTGCAGCTTTCCTGGCCTTCTTCTTGCCATTTTTTGCCTGGATTTCATAGATTCAGAAAAACAAAATGGGGCATATTTTTACAAAAAGGGCAAGAAAGGCAAATTTTCCGGAAAGCCCCCCCCCCCACCTCCTGTGCATGCCTCTGGTACTCTATGATCTGTAACTAAATCTCAAAACAGAGTAGGTTCTGTTTTTGCAGCATTAAAGCACTTTAAGTAAATAAAGAAATGTGTATATATCAACGAGCATTGCATGGTGAACATAAAAACGAAACATCTGTGGCTTTGATTGACTTTTTTTTCGCAGTTTGGGCAGCAAGCGACATCATGTGTCAAATTCGACCTAAACAGTAGTGGCACACGCACATATCGTCCGAGATTTGGTGTGTCGTGGGTGTTTTTCTAATTGCTTTTTTTCTGCAGAAACGGGATACACAGTGAATTGCCTGTGTATCTTTATTTTACTGCATTGCTTTTCAGTGAGCATTTGTTAAATATCATCACAGAAGTACAGCAACTCTAACAATTTAGCAAATATTTAAAAAAACTCACACGGAAAATTAACTTTACAAAACAACAAATCAACTGTAACTTATATTCCCATCTTATTAATTTGTGCCCTAGCTTCTAATTTGCACCTGAACCATTCAAGAGATGTACTGCATTCAGTAAAAGATTTCTAAATCGAAGTCATAAGAAATAACTGGGCTTGCTGGCCTAGTAGCTTTTCTTACTACATCAATGCGTAGGTTTTACTGGACCAGTAGGCTGGGTTAGTTATTGGACCAGTAAGCTCTTCTTAGAGGACCAGTAACAAAAGCTGCAGGTCTGATAAGAATTGTATATTAAAGGAATTCATAAATTAGTTATATATTTTAATAGCATAATGAAAGGTTCTCTAATTGTTAAACAATTAATGCCAATTGATTGTTTAAAACAAACTCTGGCATTACATTACTTTAGCAGAAATTAGTAAAATAGAAATCCTAGGCCCATAAGTTTAATGCTAAAGATTTTATGTGTATATAAGGCTGATCACCACCCACCAGAATTGTCAATACAGCAAGAGTTAGAGCTATGGAAGACAGGTAAGTAATAGTTTAGGTCTAGTGTTAGTAGCTACATTGTAACCATGTATATAGGAATATGTCAGGAAAGGCATAATCAGTTGTAACGACTTTTACCGATAAATAAAAAGTCGTACTGGTACCTTGGTCTTGTACTGGTCTTTTACTGGACCAGTACAAGATTATCACTGGTCCTGTAGGAAAATCTTACTAGCTTCTGCACCTTGGCTATTGGACCAGTAAGAAGAGTCTACAGTACCAGTAACAATTTGGTAATGGTCCAGTAAGATGATCCTACTGGTCCAGTGCACAATTGTTACTGGACCAGTAATAATTTTCTACTAATCCTACCTACAGGACCAGTAATAATACCCTACTGGTCCAGTATTCCATAAACCAGTAAGTAGTACTGGTCCAGTAGGAAAATTCGTACTGGTCCAGTAAAATATTTCCAGTAGGATTTCCAATAGGGTATGCTTAATGAACACTCGTGATGCAAGTCTTATAACACTGAGCTTCGTTCACTTTGATCGCTCAATCAGCCCATCATGTAACTCAAATATCCCCCACCCCACTGCTAATGATCTCCCCTTTCTGATGATTAGTTCTATTTATATAACTACATATTCGTGTAAGGGAGAGGGAAAGTGAGGGAGAAAGAGTACAGGGGTACGTTTTCCCCATGCATACCCCTATCCCTCGACAGTGGGTAAAAGGGTAAATGGTATAATGGTAAACAAGCGCAATCTACAATGTGTTGGAAATAACATGGTAAATAACCAGATTAAGTAATACTAGTAATAGTTATTGGTGACAGACTCTCGATTACCGATTTTTATACCACGGCTGCGAGGATTCGCCCGGCAAGAAGTAGGAGTTATTTATGACATGGCACGGACAAACAGACAGACACCACCCAAAAAGTCCACTTCCATCGATCTGGAGGAGGGTGGAAAAGTGCTATTTGCTACCTCCTATGACATGCTAAACAGACCCTCAAAAAATCGTTTCCAACTTCCCACACACGTGATATTGTCGATCTGGAGGATGGGGCCCACCTCCTGTGCATGGGGTTATGTCGGTCTGGAGTAGGGGGAAATGGGGGGATGCTTCCTGCACGCTGGAATTCATTCATCTGGATGGGAGAGTCCGTTTATCGCACACGGGTTTTTTTTCGATCAAGAGGAAGGGAGAGGGAGGGCACGCTCTTATCGCATGGGTTTTCATCTATCTGGATGAAGGATGAATCCCGCACGTAGGATTTCATCGATTTGGAGCAAGGAGGGAAAGTTCTTTTTGTTACCTTTTTGCATCCTGGAAGTTCGGCCATAGCCAGGATGGGTCACCGGATTACCGGGTCGAGGTAAAAATGGGTCAGGTTATCGATGGTGGAGGGCCTGTTGCTACCAAAATGTGTCCTTTTGCTACCAGAGTACTTGTCCCTGTGCAACCTAAAAAATGTCTTTTTGCTATATGAGTCCTTTTGCCAACTAAACGTGTCCTTCTCCAAGCGGGAAGGTCACGTGACCAGAACTGACGTCATCCGAGGGGTCGTGCAAAATGCTCTGTGAGCTTTCACATTGTGATAGCTTTTACTTTAGGAATTAACACACTGCTAAATTTGGGGAGAGGAGGATTAACCATCTCTTTTCCATCACCGCCCCCCTCCTCTAACATGGACTTCATAGCACTGAAAATGTTGTTTACTTGTTTAAACAATACAGCGACATACGATGGTCAATAAAGGTCACGATCAATATAAAGAAAATATACAAAAATTGCCAAAATTGGTCAAAATTTGACCTCGATGCACGAGGGTCAAATATTAACCGATTTCAACAATTCATTTTGCCCTCGATATGTCTTTATCTAAGATAGCTTTCCCGCACTATTACATTTCCATAAAAATAATTACTTTTTTTCAAGAATTTGTCAAAATAACACGAAAATTGTTGAAAATAGTCAAAATTTCGAAACTTTGAGCACAATGTGCACAATGTGCACAATGTGTGTGTGTTTATTTTGCGATTTAAAAAAGGTTTTTGGCCTCGACTTGTATTCACCTATGGCAAGTTTTCCGTGCTATTACATTTCGAGCAATGAAAAAAAATGGGTTTTCAGCCCACCCTACTATCCACCTAGGTTTTTTGACCGCGGAAGTAGTCAGCACGCGCCAGGTGAAGCTGCTATTTTGAGGGAGCATGAAGGTATCATAATGCCAATGCCTAAATCCTAAATCCACGGTCGCTCCGTGGTCGATGAGATTGTAGAGTTTAAGTTTCTGCTCGTCCGAGGCCGTGACATGTGGAACGAGCCAGCTGATGCTATTTAGAAACGACTTTGTCATTGGCTGCTGCCGCGGCTTTGAAGATGGTGTTCGTATCACTCGCTCGCATGAGTGTGAGCGCGTGTTTAGTTCTGTAGATTAGCTTATCGTAATTTTCGAAAAATCTCATGACGTATTTCAACGGGATGGTGAAGGTAAAGCTTCCCTTGGAAGTTGTTTCAATGATGATGGACGCGTGCCGCTGTTTGAATCCCAAGTTGTCGGTTAATTCAGCAGCGACTGAAGCCGCACTATCTAATGCCCCGCACTGGCCGAGCAAAGCCGGTTGCTCCGCCGAACCGTAGGTGAGTAGTCCCTTCATCAGAGTACCGAACCCCGGATAATTTAACTCGTCGACTTGTTTATCACCGAGATGGTATTTTATATTAGAAAACAAGAACATGGGAGCATTATTAATCAACGCGGCTACATCAGCATCTGCGTAAGCCGAATCATCGTCCTTCAGCAACTTCCCTTAAACCAAAAGGTAACTGTTGGCAACGTGCAGAAAAAAATCTTGGTTTTCTACATGTATGCGGATTTCCGAATTTACGTTGTTGAGATTGGTGCCAACAATAAGATTGTATTCATGGTAGGTGTAAGACTCGACCAATGAAGTGTACACCAAAGGTTCATTCATTTTAAGTAATCTTCTACTATGCTCATTTTCTGGGAGTTGTTATAAATTTGATGAAAGCTTTATTTCTTGGCGTCAAACCGTTTGATTTTTTATTATTAGAGGTAAAATTAAGAAAGAGTCATATCCCTTTTTTTTTTCCAAACACCAGCATTTTTCTTTTTTATTTATTTTTTAGAACCCAAATGAAGACACACCGTGAGCATCTCACCATTTAAATTCAACGGCTCGTTGGTCTGCGAAGTGAGCCAAACTCTTATATTTCTGTTTAATTTTGTAGTCACCGGGAGGTAAATTAAATTATGAGGAGACTCTATGATTTTGAAACCGGGCGGGGAATTGGGAAAAAAGGAGTACAAAGTGGGCTGAGTATCGTTGTTTATGTAAGAATTACTGATGATATCGACGTGCACGAAAATTGTATTGACGCTCATAATTTTGACTGTATTTTGACCTTTTCGACTTCGAAAATAGTTACCTGAGCCAAACCCCAAAACTGAAGCCAAACTCATGTCACCAGAAAAGGATAAGCCGTACTTCGAATCGGTAATTATCAAGTCGGTTCTCAAAGTGTCTAGATTCGGAAGAATCGTAATGGCATCCTTTCTGTGCCCATTTGCATCTATCGCCGACTTGAAAAATTTATTCAAAACTTCGATTTCGTAAGCCCCCGGGGTGACTAACACTTTGTGCCAGGAAGCCCCAGCATCGGTCGTGTATTGAATTTCGTTATTTTCTGAGGCGATGTTGTGTATGCTGTTGTACGTGTCTAAATTAGGCAGAGCCAAATCGTAATTTTTTTCAGAGTACAAATGAATAGGCGTGGACGACGTCAGGGAGGACGTAGCAAAAGGTAGCAAAAAGATTGACGAAAGGGGGGGGGGGGCTGCACACCGGAAGTGACGTCATCCAAGATGGCGGCACCCAGCCATCTTGTATTACGTCACTTCCGGTTTTCATGGGTGCCGCCATCTTGGATGACGTCACTTCCGGTGTGCAGGAAACCTCCCACTCAAGGAAATCTCCCACTCAAGTAAATCTCCCACTCAAGTATTTCTCCCACTCAAGTAAACCTACCAATCGAGTATACCTCCCAATCAAGTAAACTTCCCACTCAAGTAAACCTCCCACTCAAGTAAACCTCCCAGTAACGTAAATCGGTCCTGATACGAGGGGTTTTGCTGTTCTGCATGATTCATGAGACTTTTCTGCACAGGGGGGGGGGGGGAGTAATCTGTCCTCATATCGCAAATTACCACTACAAGTTTGGAATCCACAACAAAGAACAAGCAGACAATAATGAACACGCATGCAGCACCAACGTGCATCTCTTGAGAAGACACATTGATATATATAAAACCGCCGTGAAATCTAGAAATGGAGCTGATCTGAAAGTACCATATGTTGAACGAAAAGCATGGTCATAAAAAACTTACAGCCGTACTATTGCCACAATGATCCGCTCATAAGTGGTTTTTGGCCCACTTTTTCTACGACAGATTCATCGGACTGAAAGAAACATCCTCGACCTCGGATGATCTTTCAGTCCTTGGAATCTGTCCAAAAAAGTGGGCCAACGAGTAACATCAGAGAGGCATAGAGGGAAAGAGAGAGGTAGCAACAATGCAAAGTGGCTAGAGGCCAAAGGCTAGAGATAAACAAAGCCACAGTGGTTGCTTCTGTTCATCGTTGAAAGGAAAGTGATATACCGAATATAAAGAGTGTCAAGTTAAATAATTCAAGTTCTACAAGTAAGAGGGAGTGGAAAGTGACGAAGAAAGAGTAGAGAGGTGCCTTTTTGCCCTGAAAATTTTGCCTCGTGAGTCAACTCCAGTTCACACGTGTGCCAGAAACGAGCATTGCTCTGGCAAAATAGATACTGGGAATGTTGAATTAATTGTCCTGGATGCATAAAATGACACCAACGGCTTCTTTCCCAAGCAATTTTGTGACTACGGATGAGATAATAGTTACATCACGCATACTCCCACGTCCTAAGGAAGAGTATATATTTCTTAGCCCCTGGTAGAACACTAACCCGTATAACTCCGGTATACTCTTAAGGATTATGGTACACAGCCATCACTAATATATCAAGTGAACAGACTGACTTTATCAGTAACTACATCTAAAATTTAGTTTTTCAGTTCTCAATTATACCCTCAAACTACAGAAAATAATAAAATTTTCATTTCGCAGTTCTGCTCAAACTACAGAAAATGACCAAATAGATGTGCAATAATTCTATGGCGTCAGAACGTTTGGTTAACATAAAGTTTATAAATCCATTTCCTGGCGATCGGGTTCCTTACGGGAATGGCCTTCTTAGCTTTACTGCAGTCACAAGTAATGCCGCCAGACTGACTGCACGGTGACTATGATCATTTTAAGTGTGAACTGAAGTATTAGGGAAAAAGTGTACTTCATTAGACTAACATGCTGGATTTGCTTGATCCTTTTGGCTGGCTGTATCCGTTAGGAATTGATTGATCCTTTTGGCCTGCTGTGTCCATTAGAAGCATACGAGTTACAAGAAATCTTTTCGTGCGTATCGAAACGCCTCCGCATGTATTGGTTAGATCAGGATAAAAGAAACATTGTGTTTGATGTTCGTATGGGGCTCTATTCATCAGATCACTTTGGGTACCCTAGAATCCAATCCAAAGCCATTTATGTGCAAATCGAAACAACAGAACTCTGCTCTAATGATTCTATTTCAAGCTGTATCTTTCTTCCTTGTCACCAAACCAAGAGAAAATGATGAAGTTAAATGATGATTGGTAGTTATGGAAAACGGAATGGGAACGAAGTTTCATGTTGTGAAACAATTAAAAAAATTATTAAAAGTTTTCAGTTTGCAAAAGTCGATTTTTTCCTGTCGTTATTGGGCCCTTTCTGTGTTAAACGACACTTCAACCAAAACGACTAGCACGATTTAGCTCCCTAGTTATATAATAGAATTGGTGGGAAGGGGTGCAAAAAGCCTTACATTTTTAAATGGCTTTCTTCACAGTTTTCCTATTGATTCGTCAGGTACACTTTCAGGTTTTCTGTTTAAAGCGAAACTTAACTTGAAGGGGATAAAAGTTCACCACTGATTTCAGAGGATTGAACCAATTAGAAAATCTATATATTACAAACAAAAACGTCAAGTGTGCCGTAAAAAAAGGGGTTATATGATTGAAGTTACATTTTACTTGTTAAAAGATACACGGATAAAAATTGTTGACTTTTAATTGAAATAATCAAATGTACAGTTGAGAAAATTGCATCTGTTTAAGTGCTGCTGTGTTTTACGTTTAGGGACCCGTAATTCCGGATTGGCTCGACCAATTGAAAAAGTGGTCTCTCTGAGGATAAAGCCCAGGGAAATTTCTGGCTTACATCATGTTTCAGATTTTAGGTCGGTGCAGTAGTTTTTTCTGAGACCGTGTCAAACCAGAACAACAACAACAACAACAAGAAAAAGTGACCAATGCCCTACTTTTACTCTTGCACGGAATTGCGTAAAAGTTGGTACAATCTACCTTCCATACTTATCGACTATCTGGCCAAGTTTGGTCGAAATATATTGAATAGGAACGGAGAAATTAAAAGTTTGTTTTGCTGGAAAGAGGACTTCAATCATATTTAGCCGTGTATGATACGCTTAGGTTGCACAAGTACTATAATAAATAACATAGGGCGCGCGACCGACTATGTCAAACAAAAGGATGTGGACTGTAGCAATCGAAATATACAAGTAACAAACGAAATATTGCTTTAATAATGCTAGCTCTTAGAGTCGACTTGAACAGTTTGCCGACTCTATGGTTTCGCTAAGTGCATCCTAATCGTAGAAGTTGCTTCAGTAACGGCCTCCAGTGAAAAAAGATTTTTACTTCCCAAAGAAAACAAAAACAGGAAAGGGG
>JAHWFP010234013.1:28434-41112 GCA_023313725.1 Lithobius niger | reverse complement strand
GTAAACCAATGTCGAATGAAACTAACGATAGCCAATCTTGCGTCAAACGTAAGTTAACGGCAGATTTCGCAGTCATTTTTCAGATGGATTTCCGACAGAATAATAAGCTCTTTAAAGAATATCATGCTCTCGCCGCTGATGATCATTAGGGCACGTTTACGCAACCACTCGCTTTTGCATTCTCGCAGCTAGAAGCTAGAAATCACCTCAAATTCCAACATGGCGGCGGTTTTATGTCTGCATGCCACCTCGCAACGAAAACAACAAATAACGTGAGTTCAGAAACGTTTGGGAAAATTGTTTCGTCATGAGGAATTCTTTATATTATTGGCACGGATTATAAGACTGCAAGTATACTCAAACGATGTCGGATTTAGCCAATCCATTTAGCGTTGTTACCATGCATGGCAATGTCACCTTTGCCATCGCGATTGAGTTCTAGCTGCGAGAATGCAAAGGCGAGTCGCTGGGTAAACGCGCCCTCAATGCCCTAATTGTGTGACCATCCATCCAAGCGAGCCACAGAAAACATTCCTATTATGAAAAGGCTTAAGAAATGCTTATTGACTAATATGTGATCCTTTATTACGCTGAACAAACAAGAGAGTAAAGAACCTATTACTTACGGGTTCTCCATGCACTATGTAATGTGTTCGTGTGGAGGATATTGCAGATATATCCCATAAACCGTCTAAACCCATTTGATCAAGAAGAAATTCAGGACCTTTGTATGGTTCACCTTTCTCTTTTAAGGCCTCAAAAAAAAGAATCCAGTTGACTGAAGGTATCATCCCCACCATGCTGTAAGGACAGACTGTGAGTGATGGAAAGGTTACCACTTCGTCGTTTACATAGTAGGTATTGATTTCCGAAGGATCCGACAAATAATAATTAATTCTTTCTCTGCACTGGTAAATTGCAATCAAGAACAGCACAGAGATTATGCACAGCTGTGTACCTTGGACGCAGCGATGCAGCACTGTTTCTGTCTTCTCCATACGTTTTGATACTCTGTGGTTTCTCAACGGGAGAAGGTGATTCGTTGGTTTAACTGTTTGGCGCATGTAAGAGTTCTGATAAATCATCGCAAGGGATTTCGGTCTGGCCATTTTTATTTCAGACATTCTAAAGTATTATTTCTTGGGAACTTTTAAAAACGTTCAATATATTTGGACTTGTTTTTGAGCAGCAGATCTGAAACATAGAATAAGGAAAGGACTTACTTTACATATATTATCACAAAGATGGCATTTCTTAAATATTGATCATGTTGCAGAATATGCACAAAGTTTTCTTAGAATTACTTTGAAAATATGCTGAAAATGTACAGTGTTCAGTTTCAACTGAAAAGGGAGAGTGCGTGAAGTGAAGGTCGAAAAAAGTGCAATTTATACTGAAATTGATTAGTTTAATAATAATAATAACCGGGTAGGCTATGGCACAAGTGCCACTTATACTCTGCCTAAGTACTGTAAGTCGTAGAACAGCGTCGTAGAACACCGTTGTAAAGCAAGGATCTGAGTCACGCAAGGGATTAAGACCATCGAAGAAATTCAGGAGATGAGTAATTAAAAGGTGAGTTTTAAATAAACTCAGGGAAGTGGCCATAACAGTTTCAGCTAGGATTGAATTCCAAATATTCACAACATGATTTGAAAAAAGTATTTTCGACAGTCCAATTTTGACTGCTTTGCAACTAGTTTCCGAAGATGGCCTCTATAGTTCTGCCACATCCCCTAATGTAAAAAAAAAATCATATTTTAGGTCAAGAAAGCCATGCGGTAAGGATTATACCAAGCCGAGATCAACCTTTAATCAACCTATTTCGTGTGATTCTAAATTTAACAGTTTACTGCGCTAGGCATGTCACACCTGACCAAATTTCAGAGACACGGTTTCAACCAGATCAGTAACCTTGACGAGATATGGTAACCAAACTAAGCTGTCATACTCCAGAAGAAGCCTGACAAAAACGTTAAAGGCCCACACTAAAATAAGGTGGTAACCATAAAGGAAACAACGCTTAATCATCTCCGGTATCTGTCTGCAGATTTGCCCATGTTATTGTAATGTGTAGTTATTTTTAGGTCACATGAAACCAAACACCTAAATCAATGTCGTTAAAAACGAGCTTAAGGGTTCTGTCGTTCAGAATATAGTCATAAGACGGCTTTTTCTCCCAGTTGGAAAGATGAGTATTTGAAAATAACAAGGGGTCTTGGACTTAACGAGCTAGTTATCCGGTAACACAGAATCAACGACTTTGAGTGTCCTTTTTCACTATAAAAGACACTTTCCCACATTTCAGTGTTGAAGCTTTTTCGTCACTGGACCCAAGAACCTGACTCCGGCGATTTGCAAACATTCTACCACATGCAGAATTATCCCTAGTTGGCTTAAAGCAGCCATTTTACAATTAAAAGACATTCAGCCAGTGAGCCAAAACCAAGACTGTTAAAAGAGACCGCCAAGTTCCGAATGGCTCGGCCCTTCAAAGAAGTGATATCAACACACCAAAACATTTGCCAAGTAAATACCACAGAAGATTGCTACCGAAAATAGCAATGTTCTAGTTTTCATTTAACCTCGAACTATAGATGGTGGATTAACTTGACAAATGTTTTGGTGTGTTGATATCACTCCTTTAAAGGGCCAAATCATTCGGAATTTAGCGATTTCTTTCACCAGTTTTGGTTTTTGATATGTTACAGCCTACAGAGCGAGGTGCATGTTACAACTGGATTCAAAAATAACAAATTCACATGATTCCCATTGATTAGAATAAAAAAAAATTGTTGATTAATTCAAATAAACGAAGTACACACTACTAACTCGTTTCTTTGAAGACTTCAGTGATGATTGTGTATACATTTTTATATATGAAAGTATCGAAAACAAACATTCTTTATGCTAATTCTTTTTAGCCACTGGGAATCATGAGAGAAAATTCTGGAAATTTCGCGATTAATAGAAAGATTGAGAGAAACGAGTACCGAAATCCCGGGATTATAATTATGTCTCGGGATGGGATGTACTTTGCAACGTACTAACACTCCCACGACCAGAATGGGAAACGCAATAGAAAATGAACCGCTGACCCTCAGAATTATTGCCATTATGCTTTTAGGGACATTGAGTGTAAAATTCTAAGATCCATGATCAAATAAAAGTAAACCACTCACTTTAGAAAAGTTATTAAAAAATTATCTTCTAACTAATGACTTAAATAGCTTCTGGCCTCTGTTGCAGACATGGATCCTTACCTGCATGTATAATATGAATTTGGTTTCAAATCAGTAAAGAGCCATTAAAGTTGGTTCACATTTACACTTCGATATATACCTGAAAGATTTGTTAAAAAGTCCAGATTCTACTAGTGTTTGTTCTCGTACAACGTAGTGGACGATTTCTGAAATCAGTGGTGATTTAGGAACATGTATGAATATTGCTCAACAGATCAATAAAACTTTCTATGGGAATGACGATGCAAGCTTTCAAATACGATGAATAAGGACTTCAGAATTTATATAGATCTTTACAAATAAATGGACCTAAGATCACTGATTGGTGTTCAATGGTAAAGGTAATTTGAATGGTGAAAGTGAATGCGAGCTGGGAATGGTAACTTCAATTGAAAGATGCGAATTGAAAAGAAATAAAGAAAGCAGAATCAGTTTTCTGTACATTTTATTCAAAATGATGGTGTTTGGCATCGAAGGGCTTTGTGTTATTTGAAGAGACACACTCTGGTTGTCAACATGCGTAACTCACATGTATATATGAGTGACACTTTGGTACTGTACTGTCATATAATGGAGAGGGACTCGGCGTGTCGTGATACGTGTCACACATCAACAAAGTTTATGAATGCTTGAAAACCGTATTGATTCTTCTGTAGTGTTTATTTCGTTTTCAGTTGGCATACATAATATACAAACACCCAGTTTTGCATTTTTAACCAAGACCAGTGTCGTAACTCGCTTTTCATCTTGAATGCTTGAATACCTAAAAACCAAACGAGTTAAAACCAGAGGTTTACAGAATTTTAAATTAGGCTAGTATTCAGTTATAGAGATGAATGTATATTTTAATATTGGAATTAGTACTGCACGTAGTGTAAGAAGATGAGTACCTGAGTTTGAAATCAAGCATTACTTAATTGGCTGAATCAAAGGGATGTCACTCCTAGACGGCATTAAACTAAAATAGGGATATGTACAATATCCACCCTGTTTATTGCAACCAGGGTTCCAGAACAACACATTAAACAAAAAAATTGAATTTATCTCCGTAGCTTAACTGGTTCTTTCCTTCGCGTGCGTGCAGATCATTTCAAATTATTAGGTTCACACATGAAGGTTCACATTCACATTCCTATTGTAGTTTAAAGAAATTTAGGGGTACATGTGTCCAAAACCCAGTTGGTTATCCAGCCTTTAAATATCAGCAGTGTTTCAGACAAGTCTGTTGGATTTGAATTCTGCATCGATTTCGGTGTAATCAAAATGTCCTGTAAAAATGTACCATTGGGTGGATCAGTACCATGACAGGTCAACTTTCAGTCAGTGAAGTGAAAACAAGTAAGTCATAATAATGCTTTGTGTTGAGTACGTTGAGCCTGGTGTAGGCTAAAACACCTCGTAATCTTCGAAGAGTTTTTGGGGTACTCATGACTGCTAGTAACTATAATTAATTTTATTATTTTGGGTCATGACTGCTAGTAACTATAATTAATTTTATTATTTTGGGTCATTACACCCACTGTGTAAATGAAACGTTGGTATTTTCATTTTTTTTTAAACGATGAAGGATTTGTTTACAGAATGGGCCTTTTTATTAAGAGACTATTCAAACCCATATTCTGTTCTGACACCTGTGACAGATGAAATAGTCTAATGGGATTTTATGTGCAACATGCTGACCATTCAACCCATTATTGCAGTTTCCAATCCAGAACTGTAGCCTGTATTGAACAAACCAAATTAGCAATGAACCGTTCAGGTATTAAAGGGAAAACATGGTGGCTGTGAAGTTTATTAAACTCAAGCAGTTCATAGACGCAATTAAATAATGTGTGAGAATGTTCATAAAATGTTCAACTTTTGATTGAGTCTGTTGATTTTTGGAACAGTTCATGCATTTTGCATTTGTTTTCGGTTGCGGGAGAATCGGTTTAGATGACTCACTTTACGTCACTAATGCTACGAAATAGATAGGAGTAACAGCATAGCTCAACTAATGAATGGCCAAGCCTACTCCTAGAAAACTTCAATGTAAGTATAACGTCAAGGATAACCTTTGAATGATGCACTAAACGTGAAATTAGGTACAGAAAGCATTCTATTCTATATACAATGCGGAAAGCCGTTTTTATTTTATTTCTGTAGTTAAAAAGAAATACAGTACAATTTATAAAATCGTATTCCTAATTAAAAATATTCAAGTTAAACCGCTTTTGTCTGATTTGATTGGTGTGGTCATTTATCTCATCTGTCGTTAAGGAAGCTAGAAGCCAAAAAAATAACATAAACATAAATGTATAGTTATGCCATTTAGGGTAAATGTAATTTTGGTACTCTAGGTTTAGCCATTAACACGAAAATAGTGGAAAATCATTCCCAGTACAACGTAGATGCAGGTTTCTCTGTGTTCATTGTTATTTTGAATGACGCTCTTTCCGCCTTATAAAAACTTAGCAACAAAAGTAACTAGTAGTTCTGCGAACAGGTAGAGCTCGTTCGCTCCCAACCTTTCATTCACTCAAGATATTTACAAAGGGTTTGCTTGGCTTATGGGATACGCAATACAATGAGAGACTTTCCAGGGTTGGATTGGTATCTTTAGAACTGCGCCGTTTCCATGATAATTTACACTTTAAGATTGTTCTAGGGATTTTGTCGATCGAGTTGGTATTCTTTGACCCGACACCAACCAGAGCCAATGCATTTAAGCTGGCTTTGTAGTCTGGGAGATTGGAGTGGAGTAAGAGTAAAATTTCTGACACAATAATAGCCGTTTGGCACGCCTTAAATAAATACAGATGGAAACCTATTTACGTTACCTTTTGGACTTATATGTCAGACAGTCTGAGCGGGGAATCGAGCCCACAACCTTTAGAACTAAAGCGAGGTCCTACCGCTGAGCCATACTGACACGGCCAAAAGGAAACGTCGATAGGCAGCATTTAACACGTGCATATATACATATAAACAAACACTTTCCAATCGCCACTGGAGGGACGCTTATTTGCCGTGCCATCATCCAAGTGAAACGAATGGACCACTTAAACGTGAAATAATGAGTAAAGACGGAAAGCTAAAGTATTTATAATTAATATTACGTTAGTTTTTAACCTTTATCTGTAAACAAATGACGAATTTGGTATGAAGAGTTGCTGAATACAAAATTTGGTTTGGTTCTTTATACATCATTATATCTATAAGAAGCTTTATTATTTGAATTTTTTAATAATTATTATTCACTGCTTAAACGTAACTGATTTGCTTTCACTATGAGTAACGCTTTGGAAGTTAAAAACTTAACACCGTTTATGGACGTCATTTTTGGTTGACATATTTCAAAAACTTGAATAGGAACCTTTTGTCAGAAAATTCTAACCTGAATCTTATTTGTACCTAATTAGTTTTCAATGTGATAGATACCATTCACGTGTTTTAACTCTAGTAATTTATTCATACAACAGTTCACATACAACCATTTGATGTAGCACGGGAGTTTATATTTGCTTTAAAACTAAACTTTTGTTCATCATCTTTCAGAATTTCACCGGTTTTAACTCTTACTTTGATTTGTTACTTATTAACTAAAAATAATTTTTATATGCCGACGAAAATAACATTAACTTGTATTTATAGCACTCTCCTACTCTGAATGCTTTTGCTCTACAGATTAAAGTTATGAGCCGCCAGTCTCGCAGCCCGTGCACATCATACTGCTCACCCTTCCATATCTAAAAGTGATGCGTGTAAGCGTTTATCATCTTTTCTTCTCTACGGCCCCATTGGGTTGAATGTATTTGCTTGCTGCCTGGCTACCATTGCCAGTGTTACTGCCTTCCTTTGCTTTCTTCCCCATGCATTGAGCCGAGGGCACACCGAATTTTTCACAATCTTGAATATTCCTTTTTTTTATTGAAATTTATTTCTGAAGAACATTTGTAGCCAGTTTGTTTCCAGGATGATGAACGGCTTAGCTGGTACAGCCAAAAATCGTTTCAGTGACTTTATTTTTGAACGCCATCTTAAATTTGTCACAGTCGTGAATGTGCCTTTTTTATTGAAACATTTATTCTGAAGAATATTTGTAGCCAGTTTGTTTTCAGTGTGATCAACCGCTTAGTTGGTACAGCCAAAAAACGTTTCGGTGACTTTATTTTTGAACGCCATCTTAGATTTTTCACAATCTTGAGTATGGCTTTTTTACTGAAAATGTATTTCGTAAGATCATTTGCAACCAGATTGTTTTTAGCATAATGAACGGCTTAGACGTTACAGCCAAAAACTGTTTTGGGACGTAGTTTTGGGAGGCCATCTTAGATGCTTCACAATCTGAATGAGGTTTTTTTTAGCTGAAACTTTCATTCTGAAGGTGATATACAACCAATTAGTTTTTACTTTGATAAATTGCTTACAATTTAAAGGACAAAAGCTATTTTTTAGATGGGGTCTTTGGCTGCCAACTACAATCTTCACAAAACATGAGTAGGAACTTTATTAAAGGCCCTGTAATTCGAATTGTTGTTCGTTGCTGTTTTGTGTTCAGTTTGGTTAACCATCGGGAGGTAACACGAAAAAAGCACTTTTGGAGGCTAATTTGAACTAAATAATTTATCTTCACAAAACTTACATATACTTTGTACAAGAGGTAATTCCGATTATAATTTGTATCCAGTTTGTGGTGAATCTGATTTAGAAGTTAAAAGTTAAAATACTGTTCGTATTTTGGGCGCCATCTTGAACATGAGAAAATGTAACATATATGTTTTGATGAAGAGTTATTTCCGAAGCAGTTTGTATTCAACGTTGTAAAAGGTTACCAGGCAAAAACATTATTTTGGTTGCCATTTTGGTATGCCATTTTGGATTCTTATCTACTTGCATCTCAACAGGACAAAAGAGTTTTTAAAATAGGTTTTTCGGGCGTCATTGTTGACCACTGTTTTGGATTTTTTTGTTGTTGTTATAAAACCAAGTCAAACAATATTCCTGCCAAATATTGGTCGAATCATTCCAGGAAATCTCGATTTATAGAGTAAAAAAGGTTGTATTACCTCATTTTGGGCAAGCCATCACCCACTTGAATAGGCTATCTCCGCAAAATCAAGTACATAATGTCAATCGTCCTTATAAGACACATGCAAAATTTCGTTAGAGTCAAGTCATGAGCCAGATCACGAGTCAGATCACGGTAGAATAAAATGATAGACATACAGACAGACAAAGAGAGCAAATGCCAAATCAAGTGAGTTAAAATTGGAGCTTGGTTATTTCACTCATTAGGCAATTTAATGCAAACTTTTAGAAGTTTTATAATACTAAAAAAAATACGAAAAAGCACAACATACGATCTGCCACAAATTAGGCAGATTTGTATTCCGGTTTGCAAACTGCTTGTTGCTATTCATCGAAACCCAATAAAGCAATAAGCAACAAGTGCAACATTAGATGACCCACAATGAAGTATGTTTCCACTATTATAGGAACAACAATAAGAAACCTCCTGTAGCAAATTGAGGTGAGGCCACCAGAATGAGTGGTGAGTAGTCTTAGTTGCTTAAAAAGTTATTTTTTTATTTGCATGTTTGTTTGTTCTTCAGGAAAAAGTATGAAGAACGTAGGGAATGGAGATTGTTTTTTGAAGAAAGGAAATATTTTTTGCCATTAAACGTTTTGTGCTAGATCCACCAAGAAAGGGAAAATATAACAAGAAATCTTATATCATGATTTGTGCGATTTCCAAAATATATTTTTTTAAATGATGCCAACTTTTGTTAAAATTTTTTAACCAAGGCAAACTAAATGCAGGTGCTGCAAAGCTGCTATACAAGAGATTAATAAAATATGGCAAACTCTTTAGTAATAGTTCATGACTGATCTGTAATTAGCTATAGCAATGTTTCTAGGCTGAAGAGTTATTGCTGGTTTGGGCTTCAGCACCCAAGTCGTCAACCATTGGTGGATCATCATCTTATTGAGTGCGCAGCGTATCTTGAGTTCTTCTGGTATTTTACGAGCGGCTATGTCTTCCTGGAAGGGGGGGCTTTAATCGACGGCTGCCATTTTTTTTAATTTTTTTTTTTTTTTTTTTAGCTATTTTGGATATCAACAATGCACTCTGCTACTAAAAACATTCAATCGATTATTTGTGTCCATTCTGGAGCGAACTCAAGATAGGCTGCGGACACTATTATGTTATAAGGCAAAGTCTTATAGCAAAAATGAAGACAACGACCCCCGAAAAGGGAACAATAAACACGTACGAGTGTGTCAATTCTTTGGCTTTAAGTTGAAACTGGTACGTTGTTGCCTTGGAAAAAAATTGAAATTGGCACATTGTTGTCTGACTAACAATTTGCTCTGCGTGGTCATTGCAAAAACATGTCTTAAATGATGATAACGAAGGATGATTTTTCACACGGTATGGAGTGCTCAAGCCAAAGCATTAAACTGGGAGTGGGAGGAGCCTGAACGGGGAATGCCCGTTTGTGGGGCAGTACTAATGCTAGCTTCACTATTTGATTGAGAAGGTGGAGGATGCAAAATTATTCGTCTAACCAAACACCGTGATAATCTCAGCGGCAAGTCTTAAAATGACGTCATGTACAGGTATTTTTCATACAATACGTATAGGTTAAGCTACAGCGAAAGACTGGGAGTGGGACGGGTGGAAGGGAGAGAAACAGAGAGGAGATGGAGAGGACGGGATAAAAGGGGGAGGACGAGGGGTAGGGGAGAGGGGAGGGAGAGGACTGGCAGAAAGGGGCAGTATTACACGAAGAAAATTTGACTGTTGTACTGAACGATCAGGCAGCACCGAGCAAAAAATGGGAAACAACCACGGGCCAAACAAATCCCCGGTCGAAGCTGGGTACGACTGCTTGTTGCCTTTTATATAATAGGCTGATTGCGTTAGTTGCACATAGATGGTGTCACTGTCGGTCACATGAGCTAGCCTCCAGGGCTTTGCATTAGCTAATCCCTTACCACTGATCTCTATACATTCAATGCCACTAAGAGGAGAGGACAATTGTTAAAAAAAAATGCAAGTTGACAAACGGAGAACGCAAGTTGGCCACCTCGATTTTTTCATTTTCAGATAGTATGCTTATGATAGTAATAAAACAACCCTCAAAGCTCAATGTAGAGTAATACGTGGCATTACGTCATAACAACATATAAGGTGAGAAAACTAAAGTTTCATGTTAGGTGCCTTAAATTGCATTTCTACTCAAGGCAGGTGACTGTGATATGGAAGCTCCCATAATAAATAAGAAAACCCTTGTTTCTTACAAATTAAATAATAAACAAGGGCTTTATTTTGGCCTTAATTAGCCAAAGATAATTAAGACTATCTCAGAAATTATTGAAAAATAATACATAGAAAAATAGCCATTCAAGAGCAGCTTCAAAATAGTTTAGTTGCTGTGAGGACATTAGCACTTTTTATCTGCAGTTCAGTAAATCATATCTAGCGGGTTTAAACACTTAAGCCACTAGGATAGCTTACAACGATAGGAATATTCATATTTGCTGTAAAAGTTAAAATTTTTCCATAACAACTCGTGGTGCATTACCAAAAAACAGACAGCAAATGATGTGAGTTTACAAGACTGAATGTAGTGAGTATAAAATAAACATTAATCAGACCTAGTGCTTAGAATACAAATTAGGTTTCAGACAATTCAAATTGAGTTCAATCACCAACACTTCGCAACAAACATTTACGGTTAGGAGAATAATTAACTACATTTATAACTCTGTCCCTCACTTTCACAATGCTAAAGATGATCGGAGATATATCCCATATCACCACACTTTACAGTGCGTGGTATTCATATCGCCACACTAAATTAGATTAGGGGTTTGAATAACATCTCTGTAATGTGTGGTGCAGTGGGAACCCGGACCACTGCACTGTGACTGAGGTTGGCACTAATGACCAAGTTGTCGACGCGCCATTAAGCCTCAATTCTCCCCCCTCATATCGCCACACTAAAGTGGATGCCATGTACAGTAAAGCTGGTGCACAGTACAGCAAGATGATGTCAAATGACATGACTCAGAGGTGAACGACATAATTTTTACATGATGAAATTTCCGTGATGTGCAACACGTTAATTGACATCAGTCATTGAATTAGCGTTAGTTTTCTAAAGAAAAATCCCACAATCAAGACACAAACACCACCCCCCCCCTCACTCAAATGGTTATGGCTGAAAACCTGACTGCACCAATACAAAATTATGCAAACAAGACGACATAATGTGTCTATAGACAACGCAGCTATGGATTTCCGTTTACAAACTTTCCATTTTCTCCCCAACAATCTTGTTTTTTATTTCGAAACTTAGGGACTATGCGATAAATTAATTATACCACTTAAGTCGAACTGTACCAAATTTATGAAGCGATGGGCGATATCCCTTACCTGGTTAATTTGCTGGAACTACCCTCTCATTCTAGATACCTTTCTTCTTCTATTGATTCACATAGATTGTCAATATGATGTGTGTGAGGGCCTAAGGCTACGAGTCTCGAAATTTCCTGACTGTTAAGCAAAAGAACTCATAATTTGGAGTGTAACTGTGAGCAATATTTTTCATAAAAATTTGATCTGATCACTTTTTGGGTGTTTTTTTTTATCATAACTTTAGTGTGACTTCTTGTGTGGCGCTCTTTTGTTAAATAATGAGAATTTGATGTGACGTATTATACTAAGCATGTGGTTAAACGTGTTCAACGCATTTGATTTACTGAAAACTATTTGCCCTTTTTAATTTATAAAAACTTACACAGCAAGATTAAAATTGTGCGTGATTCTACAAAGACAGTCAAGAATAGCATGATTTCCAAAAAGAAATGTGATTACCTAATGCGACATCAACTACTTAATTTAGTTAAAATTACTAAGACTCCAATCAGGGTCAGATCGCAGGAAATGCTACGGTTATTTTCTAACATTGAGGGAATATTTGGCAATTTTTATCTGTGCACTGCAGTTCTTGGCCACATTTTACATTTCTACACGCAATTTAATGCTTGCGTGGCTGAACCGATTCAATTTTGAACAATACCAGCTTTTTTTTCAGAGATAGAAATATAGGGGAAAACGAGGGGATGCGAACCGGGAAACTTTCGATCATCGTAGGGACCGAAAGATTATCCGGAATTGGCCAGAAATAGTTCCCATAGCTGCTGAAGGAACATGGTAGCCACTCACGCTAATCTGGCTGGCAGTGGTGGGGACCCCATTCCAGGGGTTTGACCATATCCACAAACCTCCAGCAACCAGGCCGAGTTCTCTCAGCACTCAGCCACGATGACCGCCATTGATAACTATTGTATAAATGATTTAATGCAGTTAACACATACTTTTTCGCACTTTTATTATCTCGTAGTATTTTCCTGTCTATAATGACACATACTTTTTCGCACCTTC
>JAHWFP010234013.1:0-23019 GCA_023313725.1 Lithobius niger | reverse complement strand
CGTTTCACCCCTACCAAATCATTTTAATTCTCCATCCTCACACTTTTTCTTTCATTGCAATCAAAGACAATCTCTAGCATGACCCATCCATCTCAGCGACAATAAAAGGGATCATCACGTTTAAGTTCTTTATGACAGACATCCAAACAGATCAGTTTTCATAAATCTAAAGAATTCAAGCCGTATGCGTCATTAAAATCGCTCGAAATGTCTGCATGCTTGTTTTCCCTTACTCCTCCGTAATAAGAAACCTACGATAAAGGAGTGGTATCGTAAAATGAAGGGTAATGAAACTATTCTTAGAATAGGCCAGTTTCCATAGCTGTAATTTGATTTTTTTTTTGTCTTCACATACGCCATAAACTACTCTGAAAACTATTTCATCATGTAAAAGTTCCATCAAACTTTTACTTTCCGGACATTGTTCATAAAAAAACATTGTTCTTAAAATATAAAAAAAAAATTAAAACTTAAAAAATGAGAACGTATTTTGCTCCTAAATTAGTATCAGCAACACGACATAATTATTATGGAGCTCAAAATTGGTTGGTTTCAACTGGCTGGATGCTCGGAAAAACGACACCTGTAGGTTTAATACAATATCAAGCATTCACGTTTCTAAAGTACAGAGGTGCATGTATTCATCGAGCAGAGCGCTGAATATGACTGTCAACTATGTGAACTACACGTGAACTACATGTGAACTACAGACATCCTAGGGAATGTGATGAACGAATTGGGATCAACAATTTAAATTATTTTGCTTCCTAATAGTCAGTACATGGGTCTTGTGATGATCTGGTGATTAACCTTGTGGATCAATGATCGACGTCAATAAAGTGAGCGAAGCATACCATATGCGTGGTTAGTGAAATTTTTGTCGTAGAATAGTTAGTGTAAACTTTAATACTGTAAATTTCAGTAAATATTATGGTTGGGTCTGAATAACCGCAATAAAATTTTCAGTCAAATTTTTACCCCTTAACGTTTACTGTTAGCCAGTTTGAGCGCATCAAGTACTAGAACGAAGAGCTGTAAGACCCCTACTCCCAGAAATAGCCCCACAGCCCCACCAATGTCGGCACACAAGCTTACCATCCCATAACAGGCTGATTCTTCCACAACAACAACTTTTAAATCGGAAAAGTACACAACCACTTGTCTAGACGATTTATCATGGATTTTAAACGTGTTAGAGAGGAAATCTAAAGTGTAGAGGGTGTCAGTGCATTTTTTAACGCAGTTACAGTCCTTAAAATTTAAATCTTTTTTCATAATCGAAATTGCTGCTTGTATCATTTCATGCACAGAACTGAGGTTGGCGCATGGAGATAAGTTGGCATCTTCTTGCATGAATGGTAATCTGTAATCATAAAGAAAATAAAAAAAGATTTGCCTTTGATACCTTCTTATGTTTTCTACCTGAAAATTAAAATATATTTTTATTCCATATGTAAACTAAAATATCATTAAAAGGAAGTCTCAGTTAATGACTAATTTGATTCTGTAACTTAAATTGTGCATTTATTTTAAAATCAAATAAGTTCTGTTTAACAATAAATGAATCATACTGGGCAATGATAGAACACTTTCCTGTGTCCCATCTCAGTGTATACATGACTTTTTAGTAGTAATCTTTGTACCTTTTGATTCACAAAACTGTACTGACAGCACAAAATTCATGTGGCAACTGAGCATGGATACACTGATGCGCCCTATTTATATCATTTTATGGCGGCAATTTTGCTTAACATTGAATTCTTTAACCACCTCTAGACTGATCTATTTAATGCTTCATCTCGAACTAAATGGATTTATATGGTCTGTATAAGGATGGTCGTAGAAAGACTTATGATAGTTTACCTCTTTTAGCTACTTTGGACAGAATGTAACAAAATTTTCAAAAGTGCTGTTTCGTGAACTTTGATTCCGTTCTTTCACGGTCGAGTTTCCCACATCGCAGTGGAAAAACTTGGCAGAAATTTTATTCTAGCCATGGATTCGCCAGACTTCTTCATAAAAATAGCATCCGACATGACTCTTCCAACATAGATTTTCAGAACCAATCGAAGCACACTACGAACGTTCACTGACTGATAACTTGTAACTAAACGCCTAAAGTACACCATTCTCAACCTCATGAAGGTTATTTAGTGCTGGTGCCACATGTAATTTTGGTGCATCACAAGGAACGACAACATGAGCACCATACACTTAATCAGACACTATTTCTCACTTATGCATTTATCATGTGCACGTTGTCAGTAGTCACGAGACCACACATAAGAAACAGGAACGCAGTTTGACTTTAATGTACACAGGCGTTGGGTTTTATGTGAGACTGCTGACGTTTCTCAACACCTTCCCGAACATTCGGTGTTAACACATTCAACTTCATACGCAGCTTCCTCCCATGCAACAATTTAGCAGATGATTGCAGCATTGTTGAATTTGGCTTCACTAGAAGGCAAGCAGGAACCGTGCGAGAGCAGCCTCAGTATAATAAATTCGTTTGAAACTTTAAACTAGTTTTTTTTAGGACCATTCGTTGAAGGGTTGTATGGCACATCGGTACGTGTTTAATACTATTACTCTTCATGAATACAACATACCCACTTGAGGTCCACTAGGAACCATTATCTATTACGATATTATTGGTAACAACTCAGAGCAGAAGAAATTTTTTTACACCCTAACTGTATTTTTAGAAGTGGCAGAAGATATCTTGGAAATCTTAAGTTATTTAGAATAAGCGTAAATAACCATTAAATGCATACTACCAGATTTTTTATTATCTTCTATGTTTTACTGGGAGGCATCATAACTTACGTCACCCAGTTTTATCTGTCAAACGTGAGATCTTACGTAGGCTGTCATTCTGACAATTCGAATGTAACCTAAGTATAGTTCTTTTTAAAATGTCTTATCTGAGGTTTGGTAGAATGACAACTGTAAAACCCCAAAATAAGCAATTTCGCTCAACCATATCAAACTTGTTCAACTAAATCATACGTTGAATAATAAGGGAACTGTACGACATTTGTATAATCAAAATTAGGACTACTTAAAAACTGTGGTTTACACAAACGAAATTTATTAGAAAATCGAAGCAACTGTTAAAAAAATAATAAAACAACAAAATTTAATCCGTTGCAAAACAGTCAAAGCCAAAAAAAACGTAATACCCCAAACAAGATATAAAAAAATCAAATAGATGAATAAAATTTCTTTGATACAACAATATAAAAAAAATTAACTCTACCCAAAACAGGTGGAATTGTACAAATAAGCTAGAATCAGACAAACTATGAGATTTTGATCACTAAACAAAATAAACGTAGATAAAATCTACACACACAAACGAAATAAAACACTTCTAATATTTCTTTTGTGCGTGTTGTTTTCACCTTTTTTATTATGTGTTAAACTTTTCACAACTCACTAAACAAGCGTATTACCGATCTTTCTTCGAATAACATAAACACGATGTGCAAAAATCTGGAAAAAATTAACCTAGTGTTCAGTAAATCAATCAAATGTGAGTCTTTGGAAAATCTCAAAAAATTCCAGTGCATGTAACAATTTTGCTTACTGTAATTACCGACGAAAATTACCAAACCTAAAACAGGAAAAGATAAGTACCACACACGCGACAACCAAAAAATAAACAATCTAAACACAAAAACTATTCAAATCATTAAATCAAATGTGTATAGCAACTATAGACTATAACCTAACTCACGGTTTTAAATGAAATTAATGAGAATTCCTGAATAAGTTTCAGAGTTCAAATAAGTGCCAACACGGCTTCCAACAATACATTGGAATTAAAGATGGAAAGCAGAAGGCTCAACAAGAAAGAAATAAATACAGATGCAAACCTATTTACGTTGCCTTTTGGACTTGCCGCAGTCGCCGTGAGGAGGTGGTGTTGGCCCGTTTGCGCATTGGTCACACTCGACTTACTCACTGTTTCTTTTTGCGGGGGGGTTGACCCTCCGGAATGTTATTGGTGTCGGCGGCCACTTACGGTCCGGCACTTCCTTGTTGATTGTTGCCATCTTGATGGTTTTCGTCGTCGTTTCCATCTTCCGCATGACATTGTGCGTCAATTGGGCGATAAGTCTATCCTCCTGTCCGGTGTTTTTCAATTTTTGCAGGAGGTACAGATGTATGACAAGATTTAGATTAGGGGTTTGAATAATATCTCTGTAATGTGTGGTGCAGTGGCAACCCGGACCACTGCACTGTGACTGAGGTTGGCGCTAATGACCAAGCTGTCGACGCGCCATTAAGCCTCATCTCCCCCCCCCCCTTTTGGACTAATATGTCAGACTGCTTGAGCGGGGCATCGCACCCGAGACCTTTGAAACCAAATACCGAAGTCCAATGCTGAGCCATATTGACACGGCCAAAGGGAAACGTCCATAGGCAGCATTTAAAACGTGCCCAAATACATAAAAACATAACAATTTTCTGTCACTGGAGGGACGTTTATTTGCCGTGCTTCACTCCAAGTTAAAGGAATGGAACACTTAAACGTGAAATATGGAATAATGAAGAAAAGCCGAAGGTTCAATAAGAGTTAAATACTGATGCAAACCTATTTACATTGCCTTTTGGATTTATATGTCATACAGGACATATAAGCTTTTTTTTGGAACGTGTCAGTATGGCTCAGTTGTAGGACCTCGGCGTTTGGTTTCCAAGGTCGTGGGTGTGATTTCCGACTCAGGCAGTCTGACATAAAAGTCCAAACGGCAGTGTAAATAAGATTGCGTCTGCATTTATTTAATACATTGGAACATACGATGCCCTATCATACAACAATAAAAAAATCATGTGTGCATTTAACTTTAACAAACACAACGTTGCTATTGATGTCGATCTTCAAACAACATTCGACACCGTCCATAATTAAACTCTATTCAGAAAAACTGTATAATATGTGATTAGGGACAATTTATTAGCTATCTTTCTGATAGGCACAGCTGCATTAAAATGCAAATTATTAATTGAAAAAAAATCAAAAATTAAAATTTTAAATTACATTGTCATTTTCTGTTAATTTGCTATAAACCATTCTACTGCAAACCCCCGTACGTAATAAGCAATACACACGGATCGTTTGTAATCAATATAAAAAACATATACGTAATGAATTTCGTTGCAACACTGATGAGCAGAAATATAGCTATTGTTGTGTATATTCTGTGTCCACCATAGTAATGTTGCTATACCACCCTTCACAAAAAGTTTCGTCCGTAGGTATTCTAACGTGAAGTGACAAAGGGGTCCCTTGCACAACAAGCCAGTAAATTACCATCTCTCATCCGATATTTTTGTAGCTATGGGCTAAATGTATGATTTTGAAATAATAAAATCGTGTACTGAGTAGATTACTACCTGCATGGTTGTCTGGCGCTCAAAACCGATCTTCTTTGCAGGCAGTCAACCCGACATTTTGTAGCGATGACTGCATCTTTTTCACAGGGATTTTGCCTCGTGTTTCTATAGATGAGCTGAAATAAACCAAATGAATTTAAAGTTTACATAAAATAGAATTATATGCACTGGGGCGGGGGGGGGGTCCAACAGTTCACACAATTTCATTTTTAACCAGAATAAGTCTTAAGAATAGTTGGCGGAGCGAACAAGCGAAGCATAGCCTGTAACAGACACCAAATTGCAAAATATTGTTGGCTGGTCCGTTGGTTGGTTATACATTTTTAGCCTGGGTGGAGCCCAAACGAAAGATCGGTTTGGAATGAAATATGATACAACGCTTGATACCCTAATTAATATTGCTGAGCCAATTAGTATTTACAATTAAAATTGTAAATTTGTAATCATCAATAGTTAAGAAATTCGGACAAAGCATACACCATGCTGGTGTTAGTCAAGTGAACTTTAAAAAACACGGCAAATAAAATTTTGGTTGCTTCTTTCTAGCTGATAACCTTTTTCGATGTAACTCAATGAAATAATAACATTTGATCGTTGCATTTAACTACTACAGGAAGAAATGCAACAAAAAAAAAAAAAAGGATTCTGCTAACACACATTACTTTCATTTGAAAAAAAAAATGCTTGGAGAAATTCACTTCAGCACGGTGACAATAATAGTCGTTTACACTAGCGATGGGAATCCCGAATATGAAACCTGAAATCGTCGTATCAAGGCGAATAGGTATATAATATAATATAGGTTTGTTGCAGACGCAACTGGAATGGCAAGGACCTGGTGGTCACTAACTGCCATCCGAATTTAAAATTAATAAAATTATATAAATTACAAAAGTTAAACAGTTTAAAAGTTTAAAACGAAAACGATGACTCGGCTGCAGAGAAAGGTTGATGGTCGGGGTAACGAATGTCTTACCACCAAGGTTAGACCTACCAGGGACACAATTGTCCTCGATGGCATAGCCAAACGTGAAGGACAATGAGAGGGAAAAGCCGGGTATCATTGTCAATGTTTCTTAAAAAAATTATAAAATTATAAAATAATACATCATAGTTTAAAGCATGGCCAAAACCAATTGTCAATCTTAATAAAGATAATAAAAGTAATAATATATAATATTAAATAAATAAATAAAATGGAAATTACCCCCATTTGTGGATGGTTGCCGGAAGGGGTGTGAGACGCTAACACTGGGACTTCAAAATGAAACACTTTTACAATTACTGCGTCCTCTTCAAGAAGTGATTAAAGGACTGATTATTTATCATTTTACGAAATTCAATCACATTTCGAGCATTCACCGTTCCCGCGCTAAGAGCATTCCATATATTCACGACCCGAAGTGAAAAGAAATTTTTTCGTGTGTCAAGATTCGACCTCTAAATTTCTAACTTCAAAGGATGTTCTCTAGTGGAATGGTGTCGGTTGTCCAAATCAAAGAGGAAGGTCAACAGCAATCAGACTCTTTAGAATCTTAAAAGTGAGAATTAGATCAAATTTTATTCTTCGGAGGTCCAGCAGTTCCAGACCAGTCCTCAATAAACGTTCGATATGGTCTACCGCACACAGCCCCGGCGTGTCGCCGCAGTCGCCGTGAGGAGGTGGTGTTGGCCCGTTTGCGCATTGGTCACACTCGACTTACTCACTGTTTCCTTTTGCGGGGGGTTGACCCTCCTGAATGTTATTGGTGTCGGCGGCCACTTACGGTCCGGCACTTCCTTGTTGATTGTTGCCATCTTGATGGTTTTCGTCGTCGTTTCCATCTTCCGCGTGACATTGTGCGTCAATTGGGCGATAAGTCTGTCCTCCTGTCCGGTGTTTTTCAATTTCTGCAGGAGGTACAGATGTATGAAAAGATTTAGATTAGGGGTTTGAATAATATCTCTGTAATGTGTGGTGCAGTGGCAACCCAGACCACTGCACTGTGACTGAGGTTGGCGCTAATGACCAAGCTGTCGACGCGCCATTAAGCCTCATCTCCCCCCCCCGGCAAACTCTTTGTGAATTTTTGCTGGACCGACTCTATCAAGTCGATATCTTTAGCCAGGTAAGGGGACCACACCGGTGTTGCGTACTCCAACAGCGTCTTACGAAAACTTAAAATGCCCATACTCGCATGTTTATGCTTCCAGACGTGAAGCATCTATTAACCACAGCAAGCCGTCTAAAGGCCAAAGAACTAATTTTCTGGCAGTGTAGAGAGGATTTTAGGTCTGGGGAGAACCAAATGCACAGATCTTTCACTTCGTTCACCGATGGCAATATTTTGTTGTTTAAGGTGTAATTTGCACAATTCTTATTCCAACCAACGTGGAAATCGTGACATTTTGATTCCGAAAGTGGGAGCTGCCAGACATCAGACCAATATGCAACGTTTTGGATCGCCTCACTAAGGTCAGCAGAGCATGCTCGAAGAGTATTTTCTGTGCCGACTTTAAGATCATCAGCAAATTTTACGCCAAAAGTACTTTCATTCGTAAAATTCAGGTCATTTAAGTAGATAACAAAGAGGAGGGGACCCAACACCGATCCCTGTGGAACCCCACAATTAATTTCCTTTTTTTCTGAGAGCGTATGTTCGATAATCACTCGCTGTGACCGATCTCGTAAAAATGCCAAAATCCAACTCCATAATCGTGCACCGATTCCACAGCCCATAACCTTTAAAAGAAGATTACGGTGAATAACCGACTCAAAGGCTTTTTTGAAGTGGAAATAGATGGTGTCGTATTTAACTCCAATCTCCAAGGAGGAAGTCCATCTATCCAGAACAGACAGTAGTTGATGTACTGCTGATCTGCCAGGGAGGAAATCAAACTGATCCTGATCAATAATGGAGTATTTTCCGATGTGTAATAAGACTGTGTCACGAATGTCCATTATCTTGCAGACAACACATGTCAATGCATGGGTCTGTAGTTCGACGGATCAGAAGGTGAACCCTTTTTAAAGACTGGTACGATATTTGCAGTGCTCTATAACCCTGGAAGTCTGCTCTGTGCATACGATATAGAAAAAAGTTTGGACAGCGGATACGATATTTCTGCACCGATATGCTTAAGCATGTAGGCTGACAGCACATTAGGACAACATGAGAAGCTTTGTTTAAGTTGCTTTATAGCCCGAAGGACACTGGCTTCCCAAAACACAGGGTCATCACATACGACATGGTCACGCTTCATTTGGGGGACAGGCAAACAACTGTTTTTGTCATCCACAATGGCATTTTCGATAAAAACACGACTCAATGTCTCAGCCTTAGAAAAATTGTCAGTAATGTAAGAATATCCAATCCTGAAGGGAGGAAGAGTACGAGAAGTTTTATTTTTTGTCGATAGAACCTATAAAGGGCTTCTGGGGTTCCTGTGCGTATTATATGTTCCTCCCGTTTACGGTGCCATGCTTCAACCGAGTCGAAGTATAATATTATTGTTTCGTTTAATATTATAAACAGAAAGGTCCTGGGGGTCCTTGGTTTTACGATATTTTCTCCACAGTTTAAGTTTAGCCCTTCTTAATTTAATGAGATTTACATTTTTGTTATGTCTAGAACGTTTCCTACTAGAAGCCACGTGTGATGTCACGATGCCATGAAAACAATTCCATGCACTTTCAATATCCTCATGGTAATTGAAAACCAAAGCATCCCAGTTCACCTCAGCCAGTGATGACTTTAGAGATGGGATATCCAACCTTCCTGTATCTATTTTATTTTCCTGCCACTAAACTTCATTTCCAGTAAGAGAGTCGTTTATCAAGAAGGAAACCATACAGTGGTCGCTATTTCCAAAATGTTCTCTCACCTCAAGGTTATAGAGCGAAATTATACAGACGACGTGTTTATAGCACAGCACGAAACAATAATATGCCTGCCTCTCATAGTTTAAAGATTCCTCGTTGCCACGGTAAAATGAAATATCGAAACCGAAACCGGGCTTCATAAAGGAATAGGCCTAACTCTGGAACCAGTTTGCTGCTACTTACGAAATGGGCAAGTAAAAATTCGGCCTAACGCTAAAAATTATGCCTGAAACCTAAAACTAGGCCTAAAAGCTAACACATTTTCAACCTACAATTATGATGGTCGTTAGTTTTTGATTATGTAATTGAGATCGCTGTTGCAGAGGGTGATAGAGATGTACGCCTGACAATTTTCGTTGGTGGAAGTGTAAAGTTTTATACCAGAGTAAGCCTTGGGAATCTTTTAAATCTTCTAATGATTGTTAAAAGCTATCGTACTGACGATTGTTTGGCTTGCAGTTAAATGCCTTATTATCAACTCTTTTAATATGCAAACTACACTTTGCGAAACAGTTGCTTTAAACAAAGTACAAATTTTTGGCGGCGGCAACTCAAACAGCGGTGGCTATATCTACTGTACTTTATCTTTAGTCGCGGCGGCTATGGCCCACAGCTTTAGTGTGGGCTGTGAAAAGAGGCTACAAATAACTAAACAGAAACTAAATGATGCAGCAAACAAAAGCCTATGAAAATAAATACGATACGTAGCTTAAGCCTATATGCTTGAAAAAAAAGCTAAAATAAGAAAAAGGCCACCAAAGAGCAGCAGTACGTCACACCAAAACACAAATAGCCCAACTTAGCGTGAGTTAGTATTACACCAAGATTTTTTAAGGAGCATTAACAAATGTGGTATCGTCATTAAACTAAATATAAGTTTGAAATGAATATCAGTCCGCTCCGCCTACAATAGGCTCACAGCCTGTTTCCTGTAATAATCTGCGTTTGCGCCGAGTAAAATGGAAGTAGAGTTTCACACTATACTTGACTTTGCTTTACATTTGATATCTTTATCTGCCCCTATCAATAGATACAGCCGGACTGAAAACTAAGTTGCAACTAATTTAAAACGGAAAGTTTTCTGCATTCACATGTCAGAGGTCCGGCCATTTTCGCCCTGGATCTTGAATACGTACACACATCTCAGAAAGGAAGATTTTCGTCAATTTATTACTAGATATCAGTTTATTTGCATAGATAAATGCCTCTTCATTTGTGGATACATTTCTGTTACACCCCGCATATACATCGTATGTAACAATTTCAAGCACAAGTGCTGCATGCTGAAAACATCCAACAAAAGAATAAAAAAAAATGTAATCCCCAATACTGTCTTGCAAAGTTGAGAGTAGGGATGGCACGAACTGATTGTGGGAGAATTAGACGGATCTTACTGTGGCGGAGTGGACACTTTATCCAGGCACGTTTACACTCTTAATGGAACTAAGTTACAATTATCCTTAAACCACTACAACGAGGAGCATAAAGAAAAGCACAAAGTATAGTTTTTATTAAAAACTTCATTTGCGAATGGAGATGACTACTGCAACGACTTTGTGCGTCTGTCCGTCCGTCGCTTTTTTCAATTTCGGAAATTTACCAGAAAAAGACAACCACTGTTTACAACGTTAGATTCAGTGTCAAAAGGTAGTTAAAAAAAACACGGCAAATTAAAACATCGTTACTTCCTTATAGCTAATAGGCTTCTTCGACGTAACTAAATGAAACAATAACATTTGATGGTGGAATGGTCGAATTGAAATCCTAAGGATAACACGCAGCCGTAAAAATAAAAGGATTTTAATTTCGTTTAAAATAGTCTCGTCGCTTGTTGCATGCATGAACGGGCTCACCGCCGAATCAAATTCTCCATTAGGCCTATCTGCTACTTACCAAATAAAAAAAATGCAGTTAATAAAATTAGGCCTAAAATCTCGTTACCACGGCAACCGTCAAGTTGCTACGAGCAGCTTTGGCGTCATCAACAGCATATTATGACGTCTCTTTATTGCGTCTCTCCCGTCACTTCCCTACTCAATTCCCCCCCCCCCCTACTACCACTGATCTATATAGGCTACGTTGCGCATTACGTTGTAACACTAGCTGTGTGCCCGGAGCCGCACCGTGTTGCAAAACGAATAGGCTTACTGTACAATCCAAATCTCCGTTAGTCGCTACTTATGAAATTAAAACTACAGGTAAAAATTAGACCTACATTAAAAGCTGACTACTACGGCTATAATGTAAAATAAGCCTAAAAGCTAACACATTTTTAACCGGCAATTGTGATGGTTACTGCTTTTAAATTATATAATGGTGCTCGCTGTTGCAGTGCGTGGTAGAGGTGTGCCTCAACATTGGAAGTGGCATAACTGTACAGAAAACCGAAGGCGACTAGATACTTTCTTAGCCGCTTGTTTAAATCACTAAACAACTTTTAAATTACTTTTTATAAGTCCTACTAGCAGTTGTACCCGGCTTTGACCAGAGTTTTGTTTCGCCCGTGGTTGTTTCTCAGTTCTCGGTAGGAGTGCCGAAACGTTGAATGCGACAGGCAATTTTTCCTCCCAACGTCTACCTCCCCTCTTCTCTCCCATATCTCCCAAAAAACATACCTTTTAGGTTGAGTTAATGCGTAATTATATGCTTAATGGTAACACATGCAATGCCCCCCCCCCCATATCTTTATTTGTTAAGAGCAAGGCTAACAGACGCACTGCCCCACACACGGGCATTTGTCGTTCAGGCCCTATCCCCCACTCCCAGTTTAACGCTTTTGCTTGAGCAATCCGAACCGTGTGAAAAATAACTGTTCTTCGTGCATGACGTCATTTACGACTTGCCTCTGAGGTGACCGCGCAGAGCAAATTGTTAGTCGAGGCAACAATGTGGCAATTTCAACTTCTTTCCAAGGCAACAATGTACCAGTTTCAACTTCATGCCAAAGAATTGATATACTCGCTGGTTTGCATTGTAGGGGTTCTTCTTCCGGGAATCGTCGTTGCTTCATTTCCGCTATGAGACTTTGTTTTATAATGTAAAGATAAACATCTTATTTGAGAAGGAAAAGTTCGGGTATTCTCTTGTATGGTTGCTAACCACATTTTCCAGTGGCCTGTGTGTACTCGCATTGTTTGGGTTCCACAAATAAATCTCACAAGTTTCGCAGCACACAGCAGTGCGTACTTATTTAAACTCCCCTCAGTGGCGAGGCCCAAAATTCGTCTGTTTATATAAAAAAGTTTAAAAGGCATCCTCGTTGCAAAAGCCAAAATAATCGATTACCGAGAGAAAAAAAAAATATTGGAAATCCAGGGTAAATGCTTTGCAGGTTTAGCATTGACAGACCAAGTGAAAAATATTTTGTGCTAGCAACAAAACTTCAAACTATAATAGTATTTACAGAATAATAGAACAAACATACGAAAAAATATATCCTGACAGTACTACAACTGGATTTACACATGTACTCCAAGTTCTGCATATTATAAAAATTCGTTTTGATAATTACTTTGGTGGCTCGCACAAAGAAATCAAAACTCTGGTCATGTTGAATCCCGAATGCTATAAAGGGAAGTGTGTACTTTGCTAGTCGGACATCTTCTTTTGGAGACGTTAACACCTGAAACATAAGTAGTTTTTTTTAATGCATGTGGAATATTTGAAAGTAAAATCATGGATTTAACTTTAAAAATGACATAACACAGTAAATGATAAAATCTATGGTCGACACTATATTGCAAATCAGAAAATAAATATAGGATCATCAAGGACTATTACTGGAATATGCAAGCATAGTTCAGTCCCCTCAACTCGCCAAATGTATTGATTACATTGAGGGGTTTTCAATCTCCAGTTTAGAAAGTCACCAATTATGTCTCAGCAAACACATGCGTAGGGCATATTTTTTCGCTACCAAACTTGAACCATTCGAGTGGAAACTCTTAGAGTGACGGAACTTGCCAGTCCTCGATTTGCCTGTTGGCCTTGGGCAGAGCTTACCTCCTGGTGCCGTTACACGATGGGCCTTGTTTCATTGGAACATGGGACCCTCATATTATCATCCCCATCGTCCTGGCGTTTATCAACTTGACGCCTTAGGCTCGTCTTGCGTCTGATGCCCTTGTGCCCTCTGGTTCGTTTAGTGCTGGTACTCCCCGCTGCACTGGGCCCTGGGGGCGATCAGTGGAATATTGTGGCCTCTTTCATTATATAAAAATTTGCTATGCAATATAAGGCAATGTAAAATATTGTATATAAAATTGTGTGAAAGGCTTTCCACGCATGCGTGAACCTAAATTCTCGTGCTAGGCTTTCCTTTGGTTCTTTGGTCTCTTCTCTACTTTTGCTCGACCAACGCGGACCGATTTAGGGTCTGCTCTTCTGGCCTTATGCAGATCGGGCCTATTCAAAATTAGGACTACTATTCTGAAGGAAAGTCTAAAAGGTTTTTAGGCGAACGTTCGATAACATCAACCACCGAAATGCTATGAGTCGTGGCAAGCCTTCTTACTTCCTTCTTCCAACCATGCCATAAAAATAAACTCCAGATGTAACTGATTTCCAGCCTGGATGTATTTATTTCCGTTTATACAAAATTTAACCAGAAGTGCGACGCCATTCGACCGTAAATCCCAAATCCAACTCCCTAGTCGCACTACTCTTTCACACAAACCGTATCTTCCGGTTTTCCATTCTCACAGAATTCGTGAAATGGATGCAACGAAAGTTTTTTCAGTTAGTCTGAAACACAGAGAACTAACAGTCTGTATTGTAGTCCGAGTGGAATGTGAGTTGTGTTTTATACTTATAAATCCCAAAACAGTGCCTGCAATTTCCAACACTACTGTGTGGTCTCCATTCCCTGTAATTGTTTCTGAAAAAAAAAAACTGCAAGAATCCATACAGGTCTCCTTACTACTCAGCTTACATTTGTTTCCCCAAATTTTAGACTTTAATTATTTTCGACTACGATTTTAGCTTGAGTCGTGCATCATGTCAACCGTTTCAGGTGCTAATTCCAACTGGTAAAAATGGTCGAATATTTCCTCCGAAGTGGTGAATTTAATTTCCAGTGCGGTTGTGGCCTGACTGACGCATCTTGTCACACGGTTCACGAAGTAAGAAGGACTGACTGAGTTTTATTTTTAAACCGAGATTAGTTTTGTTACAATGGACATTTTTGTTAATTACATACTTTTTCAATGGGGTAAAATTGTTGTGGAAATAGGAGCAAAAATAGTAGTTGCGTGAGGCACCATCCACCCAACATAGATAAACTAACAAAAGATTGTGTTGCTGCATGATTTGAGGGCGTTAATTACAGACAGACCAAAAAAATAAAAGGAAGTTCAAGGCATGAAAAATTATTTCAGTAAATAATTGGTAGCGGATTTAACCCCAAAAGATAGATCCATATAGACGCAGAAAGTGTGCCAGTGCGTTATGTTGGAATTTTAAAAAAATGTTTAGGACCACATGAAAAAGGTGATGATTATGTTGTTCAATAAGAATAAGGGACTAGTCATTATTTATCGCTGGGGAGGGGGGAAGGCGGAGGAAATTGGGAAGTCATGAAGTTTTTGGACCTCTCGAGCGGGGTCATAAATTTGTCCGGTCCCGTCAAGCGAGGGGGGTTAAAAACACACCGACCAACTGGAAGAAAAAGTCATTTTTGCACCTCAAAAATGGCACTTTCAGCTGTCAAATTTCTAAAAACGCCTCACCTTCTGCGGGGTAAACACCCCCAGACCCCGCCCCCATGATGTGAGTGTTACAAGGTTTTGAAGTTATTGGTATCATTTCTGCAAGTCTAGATTTTACAAAAAAAAAAAACTATGTAGAAAAGCCTTGGCACCTGTTTTCTTGGCTTCTTTGGTCTTTCAGATGCTGACTAGGACATTATATATTTGGACATAAAGAAAACAATGTGTTCATCACACTTATTGTATGAATCTCGACAAAAGATGGGTGTAAGGAACATTTTATATAACATTTTTAACCCAAAGTTTCTTTTATTAAAAACGAAACACGTTTACTAACAACTAAGGATAACTGTAGGTGTGACGAGCTACATACTTAGTTTGGCTAGAGGACTAAAATCTTGGCTACAGGAATCATCTGCAGACAGTCTCACTGGGTATACGAAAAGAGCATTTTTTGTGGGGGGCGGGACGTCACATTATTTTTTACCTTGAGTGGGGGGGTTAAGATTTTTTCAGGGTCTTGAAGGGGGGTCATCGAAAGTTTGGTGGTCACATTTTGAGTTCCTCCGGCCCACCCCTGGCCATAAATAATTACCGGTCCCTAATGTCACCCCGCAGAAAGCAATTTTGAATGTTAGTAAGATGGAGCACGTATGGGTGAACAGAGATCGTGCAGAGAACGAATGACAGGTCTCTAGTTTGTTAGGTGCCAAAGACGATTCAGTGAATAAAATTACGGGGGTACAAATTTGAGAACTATGTTCAAAAAGGGGTAGGAGGAAAGTTTTGCAAAGGACACTAAAAGCGAAGCAGTAAAACAAAAAAAAGTAACATTAAAATGATTATTTCAAAATAAACTGGATTTCGGAGCGAAGGTTGAAGTTGATGGTATTGTCAGTATTAATATCGAGGTTCTTATGACTAGAAATAGGGGTAAGAATTTAACTGGAAAGGCGGAAAGGGAAATGAAGAAAGTGATTATAAAATCAAGGGCCATGACGAAGGGGTGGCTAAAAGCTGAAATTACTATAAAGTTCTTTAACAATACTTGATACAATTTCTGGGCCTGAGTTACAATTAGTACGGTATGGCAGGTAAAAAATTTGAATGCCCTAACAACAAGTAGTGTGATGGAAATAATTTGGTGCCACAACTCAAACAGCGAAGTCATCATCAAACCATTCAAAAAGTCAGTCGCCACCAGGAGATAGTATGCTCCAAACTCTAAATATAGTTCATTGGGTGATAATTCTTTGGGATATCAGTGATTGCCAGACCAGACTTACAAATTCTATTAGCGGGAAATGCATAGTTTAAATGATATTGTTACCTGGCTAACAGTTTGAATACCAACTGTATAAGCTAAACAACATGTTTGTAAACAAATTGCCTTATCCACTGTTTACCTCACGTTTCCTCCATGATTCAAATTTTTGGACAATATCATCTAGACACACGCTAGTGTGTCGCGCCAAGTTAAGCAACAATTATCACAACAAACATCACATCAGTTATATTGTCGAGGTTGTAAACCATTGTAGCGCGGCGCTATAGCGTCAGTGTCTTATAGATATCTTGAAGCATAGTTGGGCACATTTCAGGTACGTGGGGAAAAATAATAATGCGGTACAAAAGCTTAAATTGTGTTGAAATCGAGAGCAATGACCCACCTGACAAAAATTAACTCGATGTAGGAATGCCAGCTAAGCTGCTTTCAATGCAAAATCTGCCCCTCAATAACGTTGAAAATGGCCACTCATCCCCATGTTAAATCCCATAGGGTGATTATTCATCGATACCGAGATAACGGGGAGGCTTCCAGCTATGAAATTGGACGAATGGGTGCACTACAATACGAACTGCATACCTTTTATGGTTTGGAACCTGGGGCGTAACAGGGATGACGTGGGAGGGCGCGTAAGTACGAAAATATTGTTATAACAATTGTTATTATTGTCGGCATCGTCTCTCATTGGACAGCGGACAATGTGAGACACACACTAGTGCACCACAATAAATGTAAACAACGTTGCAAAGAAATTGTATTCACGTCCAATTCACGAAAAATAAACCAACTGTAAAAACAAAGCAAAATAAACACAGCCAAAAACTGGTAAAGAGGCCACTAAGTTGAGAGTGGTTCGGCCCTTCAAAGGAGTGATATCAACACACCAAAACTAACTAAATATTGTAATTCAAATTACAACAAAAACAAAACCAAACCAAAAACCCATAAAGAGATGACTAAGTTGAGAATGGTTCGGCCTATAGCTAAAAGGCAGTAGCAAATTGTTGAAAACCAATTACTTGTTGACGTGGTACTTTATAGTACACATATGCACAGTAGTGGAGTTGAGCCAATACACAATTTAAAAAAAAATAAGTTGTATCATATCAAAAACCAAAACTGGTAAAAGGGGTCGCCAAGTTCCGAATGGTTCGGCCCTTCAAAGAGTGATATCAACACACCAAAACATTCGCCAACTTAATCGCACCGAAAGTAGCAATGTTCTAGTTTTCATTTAACCTTCGAACTTTTAAGCGGTGCGATTAATTTAGCGAATGTTTTGGTGTGTTGATATCACTCCTTTGAAGGGCCGAACTATTCGGAACTTGGCGGCCCCTTTTACCAGTTTTGGTTTTTGATATGTTACAATTAAACGTAACAGAAATTTTGTCTCTTCTAAGAAACTCTGCCTACTTAAACTAGGTTCATCTAATTAATTACCATTTGTTAATTACGGATAATTTGCGGAAGTGTTTCTAAGAAATCTTTCATTTTCACATGAACGTACTAATGAACGTACTAATGTCATTTTCACATAACACACTAATAGAAATGAATAGACACAATTCTGCAGTTATAACATGTCTTTCACGTAATGTTTTTCATTTCGAAGGATGTATTCTAGCCATGTTGTTAAAATGATTATTTTGTTACTAATAGAATATTACCACTTATTCAGTCAAATCAACACTGGAGACAAATTATTCTATACCAAGAAGACAATAAACAAACACACGTTGTATTCTTGTGTTTATTTAGTTCAACAACAGTCCATACAGCAATAACAATGTTCTGTCTTAACAAAATACTTAAATCACAAGCTTTGATTATTTACAGTCTGGCTTACTTATGAAAGTCTAGTTTGCCTAAATGTTGTAGGGTTATAATAACGAAAACTAAAAAAAAATTATTTACATTACAACGTTGTAAGCTTTAGAATCTGGGAGAAGTAAAAGAAGTAATATTTTTTTGTATGCATTTTAAAAACCTAACATTTTAATGTGCACGAAATTTAAATTAAAACCTGCACACACGCATCAGCTTTTTTACTATTATGCAACAGCAGATTTTATTATTTTTAGTGGCGTTTTACACACCGGATTTTTTTTTCGCCCATCATCCATGTTTTTTTCTACTGGCTATTTATTCCTTGCTCTTAAGTTGTCTCGTTTTGTTGATCTAAATTAAAGCTAGATTTACGTCAGTTAGGGCACAAATACCAAAGTGTTGAGGTGGCTTTACATCTATATCCTTCCTGCCTTATGTTTTTCAAGAAAATCTATACTTATTGACTAACAAGTAACTCTTAATTAAAAAAAAAAGAGAATAACATGTTAAGATTCAAATCACAATCATATCAGTGGAACTGATCCTGTCCGTACTTACCGCGTACATTCCTAAACCAAAATTATCGCCTGCCCACTGGACGCCAATGTTTGTTGATACCCCAATGTGCTTCAAAGACTTTTCTAGAACAACAAACATTCCGAAATAAATGTAATGCGAAGGTTGAAAAACGAAGGGTGAAAAGAAATCAAATTAAAAAAAAACTGCCATGTGTCCACAAATCTTTCTGACTCCTAAAGTAGTCACAGATTCTGCCGTCAAGTTTTAGTTGTCAATTGTGATCACTATTGTTTAAGTCCAGGGCTACGATTGTTGTCAGTTGGAAGGAGAAGGCCTTTTTGGTAAAACAATATCTTTCCTTTGGAAAAATCTCATGATGCTTTCACAGCATGGGCCAAACGTGTTACTGTCTACACTTCATGAAATATGCTACAAAATTGTAATTTGTTCTTTTTTGTTGAAACTGTTGGTGCCGAGGTAACAAAATCCTAACTTCCCCTTTGCGTAAATCATGATTCAGGACCAGTTTTAGCTGAAGATAAGATTATGAATCATAAGGCTTAATTTAGTAACTAATAAGCTATAAATAGGTAAACAGTTTAAGGTCTTCAAAGTCAGAAAGGTAACGGAATTGTGACAAAACGTGAAAGGCATAAATAAATTGAACTAACACAATTTTATGGCATATCAACATCAATACGGCATCAAAAAAATACATACATATAATTTCATTATCTCTCAATTTATAAAGCTGAGCTATATTTATTTTTTTATTAATTGAAACTTCTTGCCAAAGTATGTGCGAGGATTTTTCTCATGCATCATTGTACGAGAGTAATTTAGTAGCCATTTAGACTCTTTTCACTAAAATTATCTGCCTTACAATTTCTTCAAATTATTCTCGCAAACTCGTACCCATTTTTATCTTAAAAAGCAGTTTAGTAATGTTCAACTGGACTCCCTCCGGTTTTTTTTCCATAGTTGCCTTTTTTTTCTTTCTTCCAGCTTCACTGATCTCGTTCTCCAAATCGTCATAATTTTTGCGAATCTATTACCTCGATCTTTACGGATTGCCATTGCAAAAATGAACTTGTCAGAGGATAAGGTTAGCGTGTTATTGATAGTAGAATGAAGGCAGCCTGGTTAAACATGATCTAGATTCAACATTCACAAAGTTAAGACTGACGAGTTTTGCAAATTAGAGTAAAGAAAAATAATTTACGATGTGCTCCTTCTTTATACCTGTTGGTTGCTATGGGCAACGGCAACTAATGGTTCGAGATTTTACATCTGGAAGTTTCTGGTTATTTCTAGAAGGGAAGTTTTGAGTGTCCTTATGCAGAAACCCTCTTTACTTCCTCTTTAAGGAAGGCATTCCAAGAAATCTATTGTCTGGCTAATCTGGATTACTCCAACAAATTTGGGGCAATCTAGACAGCTCCAATAGTTGAGTACCTGATAGACCTACCGCACAGTATGCGACCCAAGAATGTAGGTTTTTATTAGCATTGCGGCAGCCTTCTGTTTTTATTTGTTAATAACGAAGATATTAGTGTCCTTTTTCAACCAATTTCAATTGCCTCTTTCGTAGCCTTGTTTGTGTCTGTAGCTACTGGGTTGGGAGACCTTTGTGTCACGTGCCTTGTGGATGCTTGGCAACTGACTGACTGATAAGTAGTTAAAAACAGAAAACGAATCGGCAAACTAACCGGCTGTCAGATGCATTCGGAACAGAAAAGTTTTCGGGAAGCATCTGCACATCCGTTTTTGTACACTTTTCCTTTCTTTTCCAATCGAATCCGATTTTGGTTTTGGTAGGAAACAATCTTAAGTAAAGTACCAAACTGCTATCTGAACTGCCCGGAAAAGAACAGCCGAGTGTTTAGCACCCTGACCTCTAGGCTAAGAGGGGAGATTGAATTTCGAACAATAACTACTAACTCTTTAAAAAAACAATAGCGTTTGTAGTGATTCTCAAGTTGTTAAGGCACTTTCAAATTCGTAGTCAGTGGCAAATTTTGGTCATTCCTATATCAGATACGAAAGCAAAAAATTCAGCTATACTTCGCTTAACTACCTTTTAAATGTTTAATGTGTTCACAATGACATGTTAGAATTTATCCAATAAAGGTAAGTAGGGGAAAAGTGTATTTGACAGAATGCATGAATGGACGGATGGCCGGATGGACTCACAAAATGTAGGTCAAGGTCAAACGGGCTCAAGGTCAATGATCCCCAAAAGTAGGTCAAGGTCACCCCAAAAGTAGGTCAAGATCACCCCAAAAGTAGGTCAATGTCAAAGATCAATGACCCCAAAAGTAGGTCAAGGTCAATGACCCCAAAAGTAGGTCAAGGTCAATGACCACAAAGGTCAATAACCTCAAAGGTCAAGGTCAACCCTGATCAAGGTCACCCCAGGTCAAAGTCAACCTGAGTCAAGGTCAAGGTCACAAGTCAATGACCCCAACATCAATGTTGAGGTCACGCCCCATCTTATGATGTCACTTCCAGTTGCGTGACATCTCACAATGTCACTTGCGATCTCCCTTCACCCGTGCGACGTCACATGACCGGACATGACGTCAATATTGATACAAGATGAAGGGGATTCCCCAACTCTGATGACGTCACTTTTGATCACGCGGCATCTAATGACGTCACTTCCAATTGGTTGACGTCACTTCTGGTCACGTGAATCAAAATGGCTGCCACCACATGGGCGCCACCATCTTGGATGACGTCACTTCTTGAATGTTTGCTATGCGTTCTTTCACAGTGATGTGTAAAATAAAAATTTTCATTGTTTATATTGATGTCCAACAAAACAGCGTCATGTTAAAATCAATCAACCGTGCAAAATTCCCAAATGGGTCAGATTTCGACATATTCCTCTCTTCATCGGCGTTTATAATATCTCTCTCCTTTAACTCTGCTAGAATTTCCGTGATTTCGTCTTCGTAATCATCTTCACCCACCAATGATGATGTGCACAAGAGTCTCAAACTGTCCACCATTTCGTTCGGTTTGGTATAGCCTTCTGACGTAGCTTCCGACTTAGATTCATCAGTCCCCGATTCAACGTATTCTTCTTCAGACTCTGTTTCATCCGTTACATCGGGTTCTTTACGGACACTCGAACCACTTTTCTCCTTCTTCGTATCCTCCCAAATTGGTTTGATAATGTTTACATACTTGTATCCACAGCTTTATCCGTGTACCTCTTAGCAAGTAAAGTGAAACTTCAATCATATATCTCCCTATTTTACGGCACACTGGACGTTTTTGTTTGTAATCTTTTGGCGTTTGGGAAAATTTGTGCAAATACTACTTTTGGCAAATCACCCAACTTTTGTCTCTTGAAAAGCCCCTCTCATGACTGAAATGTGCTCCAATGAGCTGAAACCCGTCTTTTTGGCTTAGAAGGTGTATAGAATAATGGCATTGTAATGCGGGTTCCTTATCATCTTTGTCCTTCTCACCATTCACGACGCATTTAGCGAAACTTTTTAACGGTTCAATGAGGGGTTTAAACAATTTTTGAAGATATTGTCGGTTGGATTGGTTATCTTTTTTCGTAGCCGCAAACTTTTTTATCAGTTTCTTTCTAAGATCACCACGTTTACATATATTCTCCATATTTTATCTTGCGTTAGTAACCTGAGGTCCTTTTTTTTTCTTACGTTCAAAGGGAAGGGTTCTCGTCGTATGTAGTTTCATTTCGGATATATTCCTCATAATAAAGACATAGCCTGCGAGAACCCATCTGAATACGAATGCAGAACCTAATCTGAACTTTCATAACAAGAATGATGAACGTCTTACAAATGGATTAAAGATGTTTAGATGTTTCCGCTACGATCTAGAATCGTTTCTTATACGTTTCGTATCATCTAGACAGAACGAGTAGGAACATGCAAACGTGAATGACGAACGTCCTGAGAATGACCAAACATAAACGCGATACGTATCTAAACGTTTTTGTAGAAGTTCCTCTCGCGTTCTACGTTTATTTATTGTACGTTTCACGTTATGTTTAACGTTCGGGCTGTGGGTTGGTACGATCGTGGCTCGTTCGCCCAGATGTGGTTGGGGTAATGATGAGGCGTGCTTACCCACAGAAGGTCTGAATACCCATGGATGGGGCGAGGTCGCACGTTTACTAGGGTGGGTTGACACGTCACTTCCAGTGATTCGGGGTGGCGTGAGGTGCAGAGAACGAGTCCACTTGGTGAACGTAGATTTTATGCAGAATTTGGTAGAATTTACGTGGTTTGACAGAAGTCACGTGATTGGCCATTTTGAGTCACATGTCGTCAATTGGAAGTGACGTCATCAGATTCCGCGTGATGGGAAGTGACGTCATCAGAGTTGGGAAATCCCCTGCACCTTGTTTCGATATTGACGTCACTTCC